>OY727110.1:4906213-4911213 GCA_963402855.1 Ormia ochracea | reverse complement strand
ATAATAATAATAATAATAATAATAATAATAATAATAATAATAATAATAATAATAATATAATAATAATAATAATAATAATAATAATAATAATAATAATAATAATAATAATAATAATAATAATAATAATAATAATAATAATAATAATAATAATAATAATAATAATAATAATAATAATAATAATAATAATAATAATAATAATAATAATAATAATAATAATAATAATAATAATAATAATAATAATAATAATAATTATAATAATAATAATAATAATAATAATAATAAAATAATAATAATAATAATAATAATAATAATAATAATAATAATAATAATAATAATAATAATAATAATAATTATAATAATAATAATAATAATAATAATAATAATAATAATAATAATAATAATAATAATAATAATAATAATAATAATAATAATAATAATAATAATAATAATAATAATAATAATAATAATAATAATAATAATAATAATAATAATAATAATAATAATAATAATAATAATAATAATAATAATAATAATAATAATAATAATAATAATAATAATAATAATAATAATAATAATAATAATAATAATAATAATAATAATAATAATAATAATAATAATAATAATAATAATAATAATAATAATAATAATAATAATAATAATAATAATAATAATAATAATAATAATAATAATAATAATAATAATAATAATAATAATAATAATAATAATAATAATAATAATAATAATAATAATAATAATAATAATAATAATAATAATAATAATAATAATTAATAAATAATAATAATAATAATAATAATAATAATAATAATAATAATAATAATAATAATAATAATAATAATAATAATAATAATAATAATAATAATAATAATAATAATAATAATAAATAATAATAATAATAATAATAATAATAATAATAATAATAATAATAATAATAATAATAATAATAATAATAATAATAATATAATAATAATAATAATAATAATAATAATAATAATAATAATAATAATAATAATAATAATAATAATAATAATAATAATAATAATAATAATAATAATAATAATAATAATAATAATAATAATAATAATAATAATATAATAATAATAATAATAATAATAATAATAATAATAATAATAATAATAATAATAATAATAATAATAATAATAATAATAATAATAATATAATAATAATAATAATAATAATAATAATAATAATAATAATAATAATAATAATAATAATAATAATAATAATAATAATAATAATAATAATAATAATAATAATAATAATAATATAATAATAATAATAATAATAATAATAATAATAATAATAATAATAATATTAATAATAATAATAATAATAATAATAATAATAATATAATAATAATATAATAATAATAATAATAATAATAATAATAATAATATAATAATAATAATAATAATAATAATAATAATAATAATAATAATAATAATAATAATAATAATAATAATAATAATATAATAATAATAATAATAATAATAATATAATAATAATAATAATAATAATAATAATAATAATAATAATAATAATAATAATAATAATAATAATAATAATATATTAATAATAATAATAATATAATAATAATAATAATAATAATAATAATAATAATAATAATAATAATAATAATAATAATAATAATAATAATAATAATAATAATAATAATAATAATAATAATAATAATATTAATAATAATAATAATAATATAATAATAATAATAATAATAATAATAATAATAATAATAATAATAATAATAATAATAATAATAATAATAATAATATAATAATAATAATAATAATAATAATAATAATAATAATAATAATAATAATAATAATAATAATAATAATAATAATAATAATAATAATAATAATAATAATAATAATAATTAATAATAATAATAATAATAATAATAATAATAATAATAATAATAATAATAATAATAATAATAATAATAATAATAATAATAATAATAATAATAATAATAATAATAATAATATTAATAATAATAATAATAATAATAATAATAATAATAATAATAATAATAATAATAATAATAATATTAATAATAATAATAATAATAATAATAATAATAATAATAATAATAATAATAATAATAATAATAATAATAATAATAATAATAATAATAATAATAATAATAATATAATAATAATAATAATAATAATAATAATAATAATAATAATAATAATAATAATAATAATAATAATAATAATAATAATAATAATAATAATAATAATAATAATAATAATAATAATAATAATAATAATAATAATAATAATAATAATAATAATAATAATAATAATAATAATAATAATAATAATAATAATAATAATAATAATAATAATAATAATAATAATAATAATAATAATAATAATAATAATAATAATAATAATAATAATAATAATAATAATAATAATAATATAATAATAATAATAATAATAATAATAATAATAATAATAATAATAATAATAATAATAATAATAATAATAATAATAATAATAATAATAATAATAATAATAATAATAATAATAATAATAATAATAATAATAATAATAATAATAATAATAAATAATAATAATAATAATAATAATAATAATAATAAATAATAATAATAATAATAATAATAATAATAATAATAATATTAATAATAATAATAATAATAATAATAATAATAATAATAATAATAATAATAATAATAATAATAATAATAATAATAATAATAATAATAATAATAATAATAATAATAATAATAATAATAATAATAATAATAATAATAATAATAATAATAATAATAATAATAATAATAATAATAATAATAATAATAATAATAATAATAATAATAATAATAATAATAATAATAATAATAATAATAATAATAATAATAATAATAATAATAATAATAATAATAATAATAATAATAATAATAATAATAATAATAATAATAATAATAATAATAATAATAATAATAATAATATAATAATAATAATAATAATAATAATAATAATAATAATAATAATAATAATAATAATAATAATAATAAAATAATAATAATAATAATAATATAATAATAATAATAATAATAATAATAATAATAATAATAATAATAATAATAATAATAATAATAATAATAATAATAATAATAATAATAATAATAATAATAATAATAATAATAATAATAATAATAATAATAATAATAATAATAATAATAATAATAATAATAATAATAATAATAATAATAATAATAATAATAATAATAAATAATAATAATAATAATAATAATAATAAAATAATAATAATAATAATAATAATAATAATAATAATAATAATAATAATAATAATAATAATAATAATAATAATAATAATAATAATAATAATAATAATAATAATAATAATAATATAATAATAATAATAATAATAATAATAATAATAATAATAATAATATAATAATAATAATAATAATAATAATAATAATAATAATAATAATAATAATAATAATAATAATAATAATAATAATAATAATAATAATAATAATAATAATAATAATAATAATAATAATAATAATAATAATAATAATAATAATAATAATAATAATAATAATAATAATAATAATAATAATAATAATAATAATAATAATAATAATAATAATAATAATAATAATAATAATAATAATAATAATAATAATAATAATAATAATAATATTAATAATAATAATAATAATAATAATAATAATAATAATAATAATAATAATAATATAATAATAATAATAATAATAATAATAATAATAATAATAATAATAATAATAATAATAATAATAATAATAATAATAATAATAATAATAATAATAATAATAATATAATAATAATAATAATAATAATAATAATAATAATAATAATAAATAATAATAATAATAATAATAATAATAATAATAATAATAATAATAATAATAATAATAATAATAATAATAATAATAATAATAATAATAATAATAATAATAAAATTAATAATAATAATAATAATAATAATAATAATAATAATAATAATAATAATAATAATAATAATAATAATAATAATAATAATAATAATAATAATAATAATAATAATAATAATAATAATAATAATAATAATAATAATAATAATAATAATAATAATAATAATAATAATAATAATAATAATAATAATAATAATAATAATAATAATAATAATAATAATAATAATAATAATATAATAATAATAATAATAATAATAATAATAATAATAATAATAATAATAATAATAATAATAATAATAATAATAATAATAATAATAATAATAATAATAATAATAATAATAATAATAATAATAATAATAATAATAATAATAATAATAATAATAATAATAATAATAATAATAATAATAATAATAATAAATAATAATAATAATAATAATAATAATAATAATAATAATAATAATAATAATAATAATAATAATAATAATAAATAATAATAATAATAATAATAATAATAATAATAATAATAATAATAATAATAATAATAATAATAATAATAATAATAATAATAATAATAATAATAATAATAATAATAATAATAATAATAATAATAATAATAATAATAATAATAATAATAATAATAATAATAATAATAATAATAATAATAATAATAATAATAATAATAATAATAATAATAATAATAATAATAATAATAATAATAATAATAATAATAATAATAATAATAATAATAATAAATAATAATAATAATAAAATAATAATAATAATAATAATAATAATAATAATAATAATAATAATAATAATAATAATAATAATAATAATAATAATAATAATAATAATAATAATAATAATAATAATAATAATTAATAATAATAATAATAAATAATAATAATAATAATAATAATAATAATAATAATAATAATAATAATAA
>OY727110.1:4856330-4896330 GCA_963402855.1 Ormia ochracea | reverse complement strand
AAATAATATGAAGCCGTTCTCGGCTAGTAGTAAAATTGTTTCTTAAGCCAAATTTTTTTTATTTTTTTTTTTGCCGGTGAAGTGGGCTCTGTGTGAAGCAGGCTTAAGATATTTTTGGCTATATACATATATGTGCCAAGAATGCATGTATGATAAAGTATTAAAATATTATTATCGATTTTGCGCACAAATAATATGTTATATATTATATTTTTAAATTTAACATATTAATACATTTTTTCAGCTTCTTTTTACTTGTTTTTTAATAACTGTTTCAATTTTTATTGTATTGTATTTTTATTACTTAAGTGCTCTATCTAACTTATTTGTTTTGGTCATAATTAATCATCATATTTTGCATTTCATTCCAAAACGAGCTGAAACATTTGCCACAATTGTGAAAGAAAGAGCATCATTTTTCAACACTTAAGCGAGAGAATGAGACAATAATAAAACAAGAAATTATGTGTTTTTATGAATATATTCTATTTGTATGCAAAATATAATATTAGAATTAATATAAAAATAATATATATTTACATTTAAAATTAAGATGAACACAAAAATATTTACATACATCTTAGGCGATGAAGCTCCTGTACCTGAAGATGGGATTAAACCAACTTTTACTGAACGACCAGTTATACGACAAAGCGAAGATGGTGGTAATGTAACATTCGAATGCAGATGCGTTGGCGATCCCAAGCCTGGACTTACGTGGTACGAATTTATATCAATACCATCCGATCGGGACTCGACCTTTTATAATTCTATCCAAAAAAATTGTTAGAATTTCTATGTTTACTATATTATAATTAGAAGTACAATTTCTTTCATTCCGAATTATATAAGGAAAGATCGCACTAATTGTTGTTTTCGGTGTACTATAATTAGCTGTTCCTACATCCTAATGAAGAAGGTTTAATTACTATTAACTTTTTTGTCTATTAGTTGGTAATATACATTTTCGTTTTATTTCAACTCTCGCTAATTAAAATCCAAAGTGTAATTTTTCTTCTTCAACCTCATCCGTTTTCTTTATAATTAGGAAATCGCTACCCATTCGCAGAAGTGTTGACTTTTTAACATTGCACTAAGTTTATAATTTTAACTTCTTTAACAAAATATTTCTGCCTTCAAAACACTTCTGATAATATTAAAATGGTTTTGTGAAAGTATCTGAAGCATTCTTCCTGATTCGTGCTGTGCCTTAAAAAATTGTTTCTGTTTTTGGCTACTCAAAGATGTTTTAAAGCGCCAACACTTTCTGTAACAGTGTAAATCAAATTGTAATTGGTTTGTTTTACTTAAATTAGATTTTCGAGAAATTTCATCCAGGTTATCTGATATTTAAAAATCATTGTTAACTTTCGCAACTTTTATTCCGAACTTCAACGCCATCAAAACTGACATCTGAATTATTTGGTTCAAATAATCATGCGATCAGAAGAGTCAATCGAAAATTAAGATAATCTATGTAAATAAATTAGAATGGTAGATGGACGATTTACCTTTAAAAAGCGAGTAACTTTTTTGAGATTCTACTGTATTTCTGTTTGTTATTTTGAAACTCTTTTAGTTTCACCTTTTTCGAAATGGAAAAAAATTCCGTTTCTTTAATGAATCTTTGGGGGAAAACATAAAAATCTTGGCATAATTTTTCTAAAAGCAGATTATAAGTTGAATGTTTCTTTCTAAAAAATTTATAAATAGCCATAAATTATTTTGGGTGCATCGTACTCATTTGAACGTTTTAAAAGGTATCACGCTCAAAAGGAATTGAAAGAGGGAGGCCGATATAAAATGGCTTTGACATTGGATCAGAAGTTGTATCATATGGCCAGTTTGGAAATAAGGAATGTCGTATCGAGCGATCAAGGCGAATATCGTGTTATGGCCAAAAATAAACACGGTGAAGGTGTGGCAACGATAAATTTAAATTTTGAAGGAAGTTCTAAAAAGTAAGTGTGCGTATGAGTGTGATGAGCTTTGGTTGGGCAGTGTATTTTATAAACGAAATTAAAAAAGCAACAAACAAAAAAGCAGAAAAATTAATTGCTAAAAATTAATTTAAAATAGAATTCCCGATGGCAAGTCTCCACGTTTTCCCAAGAAACCGACGATACGACAGGAGGAAGATATATTGATTATGGAATGCATATTAGAAGCACATCCCGTGCCAGATATAACATGGTATCGCGGCGACTCTAAAATTGATAATTCTGCTCGGATAAAAATGTCGCGCAAAGCCACATCAAAGGACAACTTTATTTTAACTTTGGAAATAGAAAATCCTGCCAAAGACGATGGTGGCAATTATCGCTGTAATGCATTTAATATCTATGGCGAAAGCAATGCCAATATTGCACTCAATTTCCAAGGTACATAGTTATTTCTTCATAAGATGTATGAAATGATAATTGTATGTAGTGTATATCTATCATGTGATATCATATTATGATATGATTGATTATATTGCATGATATTATATAGTTTACAATAACAACGAATAACAATAATAGAATTTTTTTAAAAAACAAAAAACACGAACCAAATATTAGATTATATGCCAATTACAGTCGATCTTCTATATACTCTTATAGTTAATTTCTCCTTATAACGAATTATATACAGTGAACATTTACAAATTCAGGCATGAATTTGATTGCTCTGCATTTTGACTTCGTAACATGAATTATATTACACATACTAACAGCACTGTATACCAAGAAGAAAGAATGTACGGAGATGAAGAAAGTCCCCTAAGTGGAGCAGTGGCATTTGTATGACAATACGCGTTCTAAATAATTAATAAAGTTGGATGACATTAAAAAAGGAGATTGTCGCTGGGCAGCTAAAATTTATATCAAGAAAAAAATTGGAAAAAGTCAATAATATGTTACCTACATTAGGAGACAGCTCGTTTCAATTCATGTTTCTCGAGCTTGTGTGTACTAATATGCTGCTTATCAATTCGATTTAAATATCAATTCATATATAAAAGTCGTTTTTCATTCCCATATATCTTTACTCATTATAAAACAGCTATCACTAACAAAAGAGAATAATTTTTTTATGAACAATATATATCTAATAAGATGAAAAGCAGAGAAAGTAATTACATTGATGAAAATATTGTAAAAGCTATATCGACCGAAATCCGCGAATTATAATGCTACTTTTATAAGAACACCACGTTGAATAAAATAGAAAAACTTTCATCGACAAGAAAAAAAAATAAAAATAATTTTTATTTATTAATTTCAAATAAACTCAATTTTTTTATTTTTAATACATTACTTTAAAGCCTCTAGTAGCCAAAGACGATTAAAAATCCAATTACTGGCTGCAATTGTCGCCTTGTAGCAAGCTACAGCATAAAGATGTTCCATTGAATAGTTATGTGATGCCAGTCTCACAACGTTTCGCTCTAAATTATATTTACAACATGCAAACATTTTGCGGGAATATTTTCAAATGGTTACTTCATCTACAATATTCTTTTTCTAGCGTTATTTTCTTTTAAACAAAGTAAAAAAATTTTAAACTCTTATACCTCACTATACTTGTCACACATGTGTATACTTGTAATATGTATATATATATATATATATAAATACGCTAGTATGTATATAAAATACAAATTACAATCTATATATATGTGTACAACTTCTTTCAATTTTCGCTGAATTCATTAGTGTTGATTTAAACTATAAATTTTATATTTAAATTATAATTTATTATGAATAACTTTATGAGTATTTACCTCCTCACAAATGCCATATATTGTGCAATGAATAACATTTACCTTACATATTATTAGGTAGATATATCACATTTCTCGTTGCCCTAATGAATATAGTCGTAATAAAGATTAAAATGCATGATATGTTTTATTTATAAGGATTAGCTTTCCAATATTTTAAGAAATATTTGTTTTGAAATAAATGTATTTTATTGGTATTCTCCCAAAAATGTGTTCACTAAATCAAAATGCTTTTCATTGCAGTATCATATTTATTTCGTTTGCTTTTCTTAAAAGCTTTTTGAACCAGAACAACATAAATAAAAATTTAAACAAAATTAATTATTTTAAATGATTCGTAATATATTTAGGTGCAAACGATGCGAATGGATTTTCACCGTCTTTTGTCGAAAAGCCAAGAATAATACCAAATGATTCTGGCACCTTAATCACGATGAAGTGCAAATGCAAGGCCAAACCTAAACCAACTGTCATTTGGTATAGAGACCAGGAAGTAGTCAACAAATCCAAAAAAATTGATATTAAAACGACTGTTATTGCTGAAGATACGTACGAGTTAACATTGGAAATCAAGGTGAGTTCTAGTTCACAGTGGTAGTTTTATTGATATACTTTTCACTTTTGTCCTTTAAACTTCCATTAACACAAAAGCTGTGCAATTCTTAATGTATAAGAGCGGAGTTAGTTTATTCAACAAATCTATATGTCGTTCTTCTATTTTATTTTGGTCAAATTGGTTCAATATACAATTCAATGTTATTTATAACACTTGAAAAAGTGATGTTATTTTTGTTTATTCGAGCAAAAGCATATTTTGTGTTTATTTCGTATTATCTTATTAAACAGATGATTAAAATTAATAGTATATTAAATAGTTAATTTCTAATTTTGTTTTAATCTTTCTTTAATTTATGAGATTTTTATATTAATTTCTATGTTGAGTACAGTTATATACCTAAGGGTAGATGTAACAATTTATTTCCTTCTTATTTCTCACACCTGTAAATTAATAAACTTATAAATATATATGTGTACATTTGATATAGGATCCCAGCGCATCCGATGGTGGCACCTATAGATGTAATGTTCAAAACGAATATGGCGAATCGAATGCCAACCTGAACTTAAATATCGAAGCAGAACCGGAACCCGAAGGAGAAGGTCCTACATTTGTACAAAAACCACGTATTGTTTCGGAAAACAATGGAAAACTTGTTATTATGGAGTGCAAAATTAAGGCTGATCCTAAGCCCGATATCGTCTGGTATTGTAATGGCGAAGTTGTCAAAGAAAGTAACAAATTGAAAATGTCAACTGAGCAGCGTGGTGATCAGTATTATGTTAAACTGGAATTAATCGATCCACAATTGGAAGATTCCGGCCTATATAAATGTAATATTAAAAACATTTTAGGAGAGCTCAATGCAAATCTTACATTGAACATTGAAAGTGAGTGAATGAAACAATAAAAACTATGCAATAAAACACATACACATTAATATCTACGCTTGAACATATCATTTATTTTATTTCCAGTTGTTCCTGTTATCAAAGAAAAGCCTAGAATTATTAAAATTATTAAGAAACGAACAGTAGTTATTGAATGTACCGTGACTTCCAAATTCGAACCAAAATGTACCTGGGTTAAAGAAAGTGATGTAGTTAAAGAAAGTCACCGTCATGTGTATCTAATAGAAAAAACCAAAGAAGGAGAATTCGCGGTGAAACTCGAAATTAATGAAGTTGAAGATAGTGATAAGGGTGCTTACAAATTAATTGCTAGGAATGAAA
The DNA here is from genome assembly GCA_963402855.1 of Ormia ochracea. Taxonomy (NCBI): domain Eukaryota; kingdom Metazoa; phylum Arthropoda; class Insecta; order Diptera; family Tachinidae; genus Ormia; species Ormia ochracea. The sequence continues at coordinate 4,890,773 of OY727110.1, read as the reverse complement.
AGGGCGAGGTTGTCTCTCAAATTGTCAACTTAGTTGATATACCTAAAGAAGAGCGGAAGCCATCTAAGCCGGAAATAACAAGACCACTTGTCGATCAAAACGTAACTGAAGGCAAGACATTGGAACTGTTAATTATGCTTAAACAATCGGATCGAAAATGTAAGATTGAATGGTACAAAGGCTCCACCCTAATTAAAGACACTAAAGAAATTACAACAACATTTGATGGTACTACATCTCGTTTAACGTTGAGCTCAGCGCGCATCGAGCATAGCGCTACATACAAGGTTATTGTCAGCAATGAGGTTGGAAAAGATGAATCTACTTGTAAGATTGTTATCACAAAAGGGAAACAGAAGAAAAAAGAAGAAGAGGAAGCAGCTGAAGTGAAACGCAAGGTAATTAAAAAGAAAGAAGAACAAGAAAGGGAAGAAATGGAAGTTACCGCAGAAGATAAATTAAAGAAACAGGTAGTGATTGTTACACAGAAGCAGGAAATGCAAAAGGTAGAGATGCAAGAGCAGATTACCAGTATTGTTCAAAAGGAGCAACAGAAAATTAAAATTGAACAAAAAAAAAAATATCTTGGTCAGCACACTGAACAGCTTCAGGTTAAGGTAGAGCAACAAGGAAGGGTTTCTCTTAGTTTACATCAGGAAACTAAAACTCAAGATACTCTCTTAGTAGAAGTAAACCGAGTGCAGCAAGAGCAAGAAAAAGAAGAACAAGATAGGCAATTAGTTATACAGGCTAAGGTAGAAAAGGAGCAGCAGCGACGAAAAAAAGCTAATGAAAAAAAGCCGGAAACAATCCAACGGGAGGAAAAAGATGTTGATGTTATTTCAAAGCAACAACACGAATCCTCAACGGTTAGTCCAGCATCCGTAACGTTTTCTAAAACTTCGGATGCTTATATTTGTATAAAAATATCATTAGTTGCCCAAGTAACCATTTACAAATTGACAAAGCTTAACACTAACAATAAAAACGAAAGTTGTACCGTTAACTAGACGACTTTTCGATGAATAATTAAAGCCTAACTGCCAGGGCAAAGAAATGAAATGCAAGTCCCAACGACATTTATGTAATTGCATATTTACATACATTTGCATATGTATGCATGTATTTCTTCTTCAATTCAAGGTACTTATATATATCCGCGTCAAGGTTAATGTAAAATTCATTAAAACAACTGACAATTGATCAGCTATTTTTTGTAGTAATACAGAAACCTGATGGATGTTCCTTGATTCAAATGTAACTGCTTTATATCTTTTATTTATTCTTTACTATTTATATACAATTTTAAATTATTATTAATTTTCTTTATGTAATTTTCCAAAGCTTTTGCTATATCTCAAGTTAGTACATATACACATAATACATAAAAGTACATCAAAATACGGTAGTTTTCTCTAAGAAATTAATTTTAGAGTATTCTTTTAAATAGATTAAGTCTAATTTAATTGTTTTATTCCAAATAAAATCCTTAAATCTTACTATACTTAAATTAAAATAATTTTTACAAGTTGACGGCATTACAAAATTCAGCATAAAATGTTTTTGAAGAAAACTGTAGCAGAATCGTTCATTGCCATGATCTTCATGGCTTCATTCAACTTTGTTCTCCATTGTGGAAGAAATATATATACAAATATCGCTCAATTGACTGGCACGGTTCTGATATGCCGGAATGCTATGAAGTAAGATAAAAGACAAATAGTCTATATTAATTTGTTATTCAATTTAAGACTACTTCACTTCAACTCTGTAACTATTGTGGCACCAACAGTTTTATTGGCAGTATTTTTATGGCAAACTAAATTGTTATCTTGATTTAAGACTTAAAACTCTTCTTCTAGAAAATTCTAAACTTGTATCATTGCTTAAAATATTTAATTTATGTGTTATTTTTAACGTTAAAAGCATGTTGATATACAAAATTCCATACACATGAAATAAATATGGAATAGAATGCTGATTTGGTCAAAAATATTAATCTTAACTAATGTCTTTTACATGATAAGAAGAAAATTATGTTCTCTAAACTATGCAGTACACAAATGTATTGACGAGACCTCAACATTTTGTAGCTTCTTATTATAATGCTATAAATTCGTTTAATCTGTAATATGAAAATATAAAATGCCAATCCATTACTTCCCTGATGTTTACCACATTATTTATCATATTATTCCTTAACAAACTGATTGATCGATTTCCTAAGCGCATTTTGCGAAACACTACTTAAAAATTCATATATAAAATGTGAAGCATGTCTCAGGTGCAACTCTATTTTGTGCAGCATTCAAGAAAGCCAGTATTTCATTCATTTATGAAACTATCAAAACCGATATATTATTATTATTGTGACTAAATAGATCATTATTACACTATAGAAAGTTTTGTTTAATACATAAAATCGTTGCAATTTTTCGAGCTGCTGCTTAAAACGAAGCACAGATTATGAATATGTAAGTAGGTTTTTCAATTGTGACAAATTATAAAAAATCTTACCTCAATTTTTAAACACCCTTAAACCTTTATAACACTTATTTAAAAATTAACTTTTACTACACTGCCGCAAAAATATAAACTTCGCATTCATAAATAAGAAGGAAGAAGAAGAGGAAAAAGCTAAGGCTGTATCAGAAGAAGAAAATGTGAAAAAGGCAAAAGAAGAAAAAGCTAGGGAATCGATGAAAATTAAGATCGAAGAGAGCAAGAAAAGAAAGGCCGAAGAAGAGAAGGGCGCAGAAGATATAAGGAAGACTGAAGAAAAAGAGAAGGCTGCAGAAGCAAAGAAAAAGAAGGTCCACGAAGAAGATAGGAAGAAGATCGAAGAAAATAAAAAGAATGAGGAAGAAAAAAAAAATGCCAAAGAGGCGAAAGAACAAAAGGCTGAAGAAAAAAAGAAGGTCAAAGAACCAAAAGAACAAAAGGCTGACGAAGAAAAAGAGCCTAGAGAAGTAAAAGAACAAAAAGCTGAACAAGAAAACAGGAGAAATGCCAATGAAGAAAAAATGGCAAATGAAGAAAATCAAAAGGCAACACAAGCCAAGAAAAAGTCAGAAGAGAAAATTATTCCAGAGGACAAGAAGAAAGCGTACGAAAATAAAAAGGTGATTAATAACGTAGAACCTATTGTCGACGGTACTGATAACATTCCTGAAGAGGTAAGAAATATCTTTGGCATCCACAAAAATAAATCAAACTTGCTAGAAAGATTAAATGGCCCTATTGCGTACAAAATATTAACGCAAATTATTGCTGAAGCATAAAAATTAAGAAATTTGGGTAAATTACTCACACATATCACATAACTTACAAAGCATGTGCAATGCTACGTACCTATTATTCACTTACACTATAGTATTTATGCCACTCACCATTATATATATTAAGTGCTTTTTGCCTCGATATTTGTTATAACTTTTTCGTATTACTTTTTAAAAAACTTTTCTTATTTGCTATTATAGTCGCATTTTTGCATACAACGCATTTTTATACGATCTGCTAAATTACATATGTAGATATTTAAAGTTTTATACCATTCCTTTTTGACTTGTGGATTAAATTTGTAATAAAAATGTATTTCTTATTTTTCTCAACATTTTAGAGAGAACTATTTGAGCAAATTGGACTTAAAAAAGCTGAGCCGCGAGCGCAGTTGCAACAGCGCAAGGTATGTTATATATAAACCGATCTACATGCTATAGAACACCTATATACACATAGACGAGCACACATACATATATATTTTTCTTATTAAGCATTTGTATATTTACAAAATTTACGGCTTGGGTCATTCATTTATTAAATTTAATTTTTGACTTTGTGTTATGCATCTTAAATTTTATACATTTTATATATGAACATAAAAACAGGCAAGTGCACAAGAAGAAATTAAGGAGAACCGCAGCCAGTCTATAACAAGCACGACATCCATGTCATCTCGACGTTCATCCTTAGATGTAAGTGAAATAGAAATAGTGAGTCTCTCAATTAGTCGAATCGTATAAATAATGTATGCGTGTATAGCTAGTCAGCTCATATTCTTCATATTTGCATTACAGCAAATCACGGTTATGTTCTGTTTGCGATCTAACATTTTTTACTTGAAAGCTAATCATGTTTCAAACCACGTAATTCAACAAATCTTCGTTCATAAGTATGCGGGCATATGAATGAGAAAATAAACATTTATGGGTAGTTCATGTTGTAGAATACTTGCCTAAAGACTGCCATAATATCAAAATGAATACAAAATGCTAAAAAAAGATAAAATTAAAATATTATGATGTGGTACATATATAGTACGGATTCTTTTACCTAGTTGTCGAATAATAAAACAATAAAATAAATAAATAAATGATTGTAAGCAACATTTCGTGCAGGAGATGATTAGTTCGTTCTCTATTTTAATTTAGAGAACTTACCGGAACTTATGTGTTCAGCATTTTATTTGACAAAAAATTCTTTGTAATCCGTGATATGGTGTGATCACACACATACTTAATATATTAAAATTACACCATTAATGCCATAATATTCAAATTACTCAGCTTACAATTTTTTTGCTGAACCTCACGTTTTTATTTCCAAGTAGAAAATGTCTTATCAGGAGAGGTCTAAAATTTTTTTCCATGTCGGAAAGGGTTAAATGAACGATAACACGAAAAGTCAAAAATATCGGCCCATTTAAGAAAATGGACTTTATCTCAGTTCAATAAAATTGGTTCGTAAGAATACCTGCACTATTTACATCGTATAATATAAATGGGTATTTAAATACATACCAGTTCATATGGAAGCTATTAATATTTATTTTTTAATATAAAAAAGAATATAATAATAATTTAATTTTAACATTCCAATAAGGGTAAATGATAGAAAATATATGCGAAGATATGTGGACAAACAGGCAAATGCAAATACACAGAGAGACGGGCAAAGCTCAATCAACATCGCTTCTTATAAGGATCCACAATACATATGTATACATATATTATACATATACATATATACGGTGGCTGATGAAAGCCGCTACCAAAATAAAATTGAATAACTTTTTTCCCATTTAATGAACTGGTTAATTTTTTTTTTTATTTTGCAGATTGACTTTTACATTTAACAAAAGTGGATAACTGGGACACTGAAACAAGAATTTGGATTGTCCACCCCTATCACGCACTGGAGTCCGTGGTTTCGGTTCAAAGTGAGTATAGGCGCACATTTGGCGGCAATCTTCCGAGCAGATGGACCATAATGAGACTTGTAAACAATTTTGCCGAGCATGGGACAGTCCACAGAAGACCTTACCAGCGAAACCCTTCAGTTCGAACGGAGGAAACAATCGCTGCTGTAGCTGCTGCCATACAAAACAATCCACGTGTTTCGACAAGAAGCTTATCTTCTCAAATGGGTATAAGCAGACAGTCATTACAGTCAATTATGCACAAAGATTTGGACTTATTCCCATATAAAATTCAATTGGCCAACAAACTGAACGCTGTAGAGTTGCCGATTCGCTTAGAATTTTGCCAGAAGATGCTTCAAATGGTGGAAGAGGATGGAAACATGTTGAACTGTCTTTTCATGTCTGACGAGGCCCATTTCGATTTAAACGGCAACATAAACAAACAAAATTGTCGAATATGGAGTGCTTCCAACCCACAGATACTCCATGAGACGGAATTGCATTCACTTTGAGTCACAGTGTGGTGTGCAGTTTCATCACGCTGCATTGTCGGGCCCTACTTCTTCGAACAAAACGGTCACACCGCTACGGTTACTGGAGACCGTTATTTGAGCATGTTGAGAGAGTTTTTCTATCCAGAATTACTCCGAATGAGAATTTTTTTCAACTCTGTGTGGTTTCAGCAAGATGGTGCAGCTCCTCACATAGGCCAACCTGTTATGACAGAATTGCGACGAAAATTTCCCAATAAGCTGATAAGCAGAAACTCCACATCCCGTTGGCCACCCATGTCGCCTGACCTTACTGCACCTGACTTTTTCTTGTGGGGTTATTGCAAACAGGAAGTCTACAAAGCAAAACCAACAAATTTGAATGAACTGAGGCAATCCATTTGAGAAACAATTGCGGCTATTCTTGTCTCAACTCTCCAAGCAGTAATGAACAACTTTTTGGTAAGATGGCGCACATGCATCAACGAACAAAGGAGGTATTTAAATTCCATTATTTTTAAAACTAATTAAGCTATATTTAATAAAATTGAATGAGCTTTAACATGAATTAAAGAAAAATGAATTCTATGTACTGAAAAGAAATTATTTGAGTTTCTTAATGTAGCAAAATTCATCAGCCACCCTGTATTTTTAATGGGGTCGCAAATCAATATTATAGAAATTTCATTACCCTGTATCAATCATGTTAATATTCTTGCATCCTTTTTTGAGAAAAGTATAAAACCAGTAATGTTATAATTGGAAATAAAATAGGGTTCTATCAACATAAAAACTCTCACAGAGTTTTCCTTGAAAAAGTTTCATATCAACTTTTGTTGTTCTTGCATAGATAAAAAAGACGTATTACTGAAAGCAATAAAAGCTGAACATTCATTTCACTCTGCCAAAGTTCAAGTAAAAATTTTTACAAACTATCCAAAATATCAATCGTTTAGAAAAGCAATCGATTGTGGAAAGACAATATCAATATTTTTCTATCTCTGCAAGAAGAACGTTGTTGAAGAATGTTTTTGACGCATATAATATTATTTCTGTAATTCGTTGCACATGGAAATATGAAATCTTATACGATTCGACTAATTTGTATGAAGATTCTTAAATTTTTTGCTGGCGTATGTAACATGCCTTGTTCAACTTATATATGTACATATGTAGGATGTACATATGCGTCTATTTATGTACATATTTTATTTTCATTATTTGGTTTTGTGTGTAAATTTTAAGTGAAATATGAATGTACTATAGTCGTGATAAATATCGTATAAATTGTGTAGGTAGAAGACACCAAGAGTGAATCCCTTCCCACTTCAGTAATTCAGAAAAAAACATTAGAGGTTAGTATATTGAGCTATAACTTTTGATGGATTTAAGTGTTTATTTATATTTTTTATATAATAGAAAGTTCAAAATAAGAACTTACAAGCGAATAAATTCCCTCAACAAACCATAGAGGAAATTCCTAAGCTTAAACCTACTGATAAAAAGCGAATAGCAAAGGTAAAAGAATATATATTTTTTGTGCAAATTTGTGCATTCTCCATGCATACTATGTCATTCTATTATCTAAATTTGCATATACATGCTATTTAAAATGGACCTTTCTAAAATTATTCGCTTTATAATCGCTTAATTTATGTGTTTAAAAATATTACCATTTCATACTATGTGACATTAATAATGATACTCACTTCTTAACCTTTTGCTTCTCGAAACAATTAATTATTTTAAAAGTAAAATTTGCGCTGTCTAAATGTTACTGTAATGTTTAAGAGAACTCTGATCACTTACAATTTATCAGCTTAATGTAAGCACTTAAGCTTTCCTTCGCTTCTTTCCTTCCACGAAATAAGAGTTTAACAGCACCTAATTCGATATCGTGGGCCGTGCAAGTAATTACGTTATCTAAGAAAAACCAAACTGCTTTTTAAAGTTTATAGATTGTGACATCTGCGAGTAAGTATCTTTGTATGTTGGCAGAGCAGTTGTCTTTAGGGAAGTCACAGATACAAATTTTTTTGGAATAAAATATATGCGTGGAAAATTGGATTTTTAAAATACGTACATTTTTAGTACTTCTTGTGTCCTACTAACATGGTAGTACATTTAAAACATGATAATTATAATATTTATATATACATTTATAAATTGTAATTATATTATTTCCATGTAAATATCTATTCACAAACCACAATGAAAAAGCATTTAAGCGAGATGTGAAATATTGCAAAATTAGCTATAACGTAAATAAGCGAAATGCATACATATATTGTGTGTATGAAGTTTAATATTCGAAATGGCCATATTCAATAATATGAAAATAAAGTGAAATGAGTGATGGCTACAAACGTTCAGTATCAAGCCGAGTAGTGAAATTTAAAAACCAATTACTTCTTTGACCATCATGTATTTAATAGAGTGACATTGTTGCGGAAACTAGTTATTACCTATTCTCTTTTATGTTTGCTAAAGTTTTTCTTAACTTTTATGTAAAAAAAAGTTGTTGCTGTCTCTATATTTTAGTTCAACTTAGCTTTGCCTATCTGCTTATATTTTCAACGTCTTTTAGATTCACATTTTCTCTCTATCTCCCTTTTGCGTGCTCTCTTTCTCTATCTCTCTCTTTATTTCTATTACCGCAACTTTTTCAATGGTGATGTGTTACCTGAGTATATGCAAAAATTTTACAATTATAGCTTTATGATTTTCACGTTGTAGTAATGAACATTACTCAGGAAAGTCACACAGAGTTAAAAGTCTAAATTTAGTTACAATCGCGTTATGCATATACCTATATATATATGCATATACGATATATGTTCATATGTTATTTCACATGAATTTGTCTATATAAATGATTGTGCAGGTTACGGAGGAGCAAAAGCCAAGTGAAGAATTACCCAAGCTTCGCAAGACTTCCGTGGCTCAATCTAAAGATGAGCCTAAGCCCGAACCAGTTAAGCCAAAAACAAAGTCTAAAGCAAAACATACATCAAAATATGATGAACTTCCTGAAATTCCTGATTATGAAAGACCCGTATTGGAAAAGTTCGAAAAACCTGAATTTGAAGCTAGTGACTTCACACGCCAACTTGAAATTCCAAATAAAATGGAAAAGCCTGTATTTGAATCAGACAAGCCCCAGCCGCAGCAAGTCGAATATAAGAATGGCCTACCCAAGGTAACGAAATCTTCTCATGAAAAAAAAATTATAAAATATTGTGTTCATGTTTCCATTATGTATGTATGTGTATCCTTTGTATTTTATGTTTTTCATGTTTCTCAATAATAGAAAGAAGCCGCTGTTATAAAATCTGCTGAAGAGCCTAGGGGCTTCAAAGTTGAAAAAGGTAAAATTCCTGAAGAGGCGAATGACAAGGATTCAGCTACTTTACGACCTGTTATTATTGAACCACAGGTAAATATGTTACAAAAATATAATTTCAAACACACATGTATACAAACACAGATTTGTACTTACTATATATTATGTTTTATAATTTCGTAAAAAATTCGTAAAAATCGTGTTTTCTCATTAATTTTCCACTTGTTTTTTATCGTTGTTACCATGACGTGAAAACCTTTTGTTTCATTCATTCAAATAATAAAAAAAAATAACAAATCAAACACCAAACAAATTACGAATATGCGTAGAAAAAGAGTGCTGAAGATTCTGTTGAAAAAAAAGCGAAGGTAAGTGCACACGACCATATATGTTTATACATGCAAACTAAAGTACAATCATACATACATTCACCCCTATTCTGCGTTTCGATTAAGTCTCCGCATTCCGTTCCATTGCGATCGCAAATTGGTATTCTGAAGAAAAACGGAATCGAAAGAAAAAAAAGAAGACAACAATGTTTACAAAATTAATAGCATCACTGTGGAATGTTGAAATGAAATAGGAAAATAAGTAAGTTTGTTATCATTTTCATAAGCAAATGTTAAATTTAATGCAAAAAGTTTATTTATACATAATAAAAATAAGTTGCTGATAACAGAGTAAGGTGTAATGTTGATAGACAGTTTTTCTCGTGAGATGCAGCAAAATTCTATGACTTCTTACTTCATACTGCTTTGGTGTTATTGTTTTTGACCTGTACCATTATTACATATTAATTTAATTAAATAAATTAATTAAAAATAATTTAAAAAACATTTTATTTCATTTTCTACTTAAATTTTTTTAAATTTTAAAGTTTTTAACTAAAAAACACAGATAAAAAAACTCCTCCGTTAACAAAAACACAACTGAGAAAAACGGAGCTCCGATCGTAATGCAGAATACATACAATCGAAAGAAACTGAGCCGAATCGAAACGCAGAATACCAAAATTGCCAGACGGAGAAAATTTCGATTCAAATCGAAACGCAGAATAGCCCCCATTATTTTCAATATTATAATATATAATGTAAACATGGACATATCATACAAAATTTACATTAAATATGTTCATGTATATGCAAATGGAGTCTGAAAACTGATCGGAAAAATATTATTCATTTTACAACTTGGTGGTAAAACAGAAGCCGCTTCAGGGTGCCCACTGATTTTACGTTATAACACCCCTGACAAGAACACTTATATTTTTCAAAGAATGAGTGCACATCTTTGGAATGATTACTTAAAATCTTAAATATTATACTTCTTTATAATACTTCAAACAGTGGTTTCTAAAACTATAACTCTGTTGAGTAGTTGCCATACAAAATATTATCTAAATCGTCTAGACTATTAAAACAATGAATAGATCTTCCGAACAAAGTTAGTCGCATTATTAATCAAGTCGTAGGTAAGCTGGTTAAAATTCAGCCGTATAATGATGAGTTGCAATTGTTCCCAGAAAAGGTTGAAAGAACATTCTATAAAATGTGTAAGACTTGCAGGCTTTACAAGTCTATTCAATTTCCCTTCAATTTTCAAAATAAAATTGTATTAAAAAAAAGATATATGTTCGCCTGATATAATGCCACCTGTAAAGATTGGTAGGTTGAAATAATGACCCTAACAATAAGATATTTGTATTTCTTGGTTAAAAACAGAATACTGAAAGTAAAGACAAAAATCAATCAATAGCGGAACTTATTAAAGAGAGACGTCGTTCATCTATACGTAACCTAATGACAAAAGTTCCTATAAAGAATGAAAGTTTTCTGGGCGTGGTTCTTAAGCCGGTTAAAACATCTGCAAAAACTGAAGACCCTCAACAAGCCAAGCATTTGTTGAAGGTATTTAATTTAAGTTACACTCTTATTGCTTCTTGCAAACTTTCTGAATATTCTTTAATTTCCATATATGCTTATATATTCAGTCGAACTTCCCTATAGTGAATTTGCATGGAAAATCTGTTTTTCTGCTCTTTTTGATGAAAACTGCAAACAGTTATTTTGACTTGGAAGAGTCAAAAGCTCGAAATACATCAGCTCTACCTGGGGTAAATTTTTAACTATTTAATAATTAATTTTTTAACTGTTCCATTTTCGTGCGCTGAACGCAAGTAAATGCTGTCACAACACCTATTGATAGGACTTTCCTCATTTCCGCTCTATATTCCTGCTCTTTGTATACAATGTTGGTAATATGCGTTCCGATTAATTTTGTATCTAAACCATGTGACACTGCAAAGAAAAATTCACATTATGGAAATTTTGTGCGAAAAATTTCAAATAGAATTAAAAAAACGAATTTAAAAATTAATTTACTATAGCGATAGCCTCGTACTGTGGATATTAGAGAAGTTCGGCTGTATATTAATCTATTGACTTTTTTCCATTTATTCTTATTCTCTTACATTTTTTTTTACCTATTTTTTAACCATAGACTGTAAACTGAAAATAGCAAATAAACTAGAATCATCTTGTTAAACAACTAGAATAGTTTTTGGGTGGAGACATACTTATTCCTGTTTGACCTAATAGTTCAACTAACTGTCTACTAATTTCGGGGAGAACAGGGGAATTGCAAACTTTTATTCTTAAGCGAGAAATCTTGCATTTGATGATTTGTTTGTATTAAAAATACAAAGGGTTGGTTAAAATAAAATCAGAGAATAAAAAATTTTATGAGTTTATAATGTGTCGCAACAATTAATTTATATATTTTATCATCAACGGTAAATCTGGGAGGAATTTTCCGACAAGTGAAAATAAGCATTGCATTGATTATCATACAACATTTTCGAAGAACTTATGCTTTTAGTATTTCTTTTAGCTACACTGTTCGATAAATTATACAATGCATTGAAATAAAATACATAAAATGAAAATTTTATCAAATAATGGCCTTCTTTAGGTGTTTTATAATTACTACGCTTAATATGTAGTTCATGAAAATTATGCTTTTCCTTGATGTTCAAAGACAAAAGCTAAGTTTTTATTTGCAAATATTTTACAAATATTTAACATTATGAAAGAAAACGAGAAGAAAACAGATTTTGAAGGCTGTATTATGTAATACGAAAAGTCGCAGTTAAATAATTTTAAATAATAAGTTAAATAATTTTGAAGTTATAATAGATGACTTGACTTGTTATATATGATCATAATGACACTATTATATATTTTTTTTATACTATTTCAGCTTTCATTAACTCTTGAATAGCTTATTTCTTTAATATTTTCTAATTCAAATATTATTAAGAAAAGTGTTTTGATAACTTTTTAGATTTGATTTAAAAAAATATCAACAAAAAATATTTATGAAGTCTATAGCTTATATTAACGTATATTATTCACTGGGCAAAGCGAACCTTTCACCATAATTTCTTACGGAAGAAATCTTATTTAAATAAAAAAGTGGGAGAGGAAGGACTGGAAAATTAACAAAATGTTCTGTCTGCCGCCGGCTAAAACTTTACTACCAATAAAATATAACAATCTTTTTAAGATAAACAAACAATATCTTTTTACTGATGACACGCGTTTATAGTTGAAGCTTGAGTATTATGCCCGCAAGCAACCGACCGCCCTCATCATGATAATCGAAATAGATAATAGAAATGACTATTTGATATTTTATAATTATTGGAATTATAATAATAATATCGGTCGAGATAATCGAGATTCAACATTATTTACTCATAAATACCGAAAAATATTTTTATCGTAGCATAACTTTGTCCTATTTAGTTTTTCAATTAACTATTTATTTTAATATAACTTTTAATTTCAATGTATAATCGGTTATTTATATATACATACTTATGTACAGTAGATATGTATGCACATATGTATGTGTATGTATATGTACAGTACATATGTATGCACATATGTATGTATATATAGGGGTATGGTCGCTTTAAGCTTGCAATGTAATTATATCAATTGACATTCAACCTCTGCTATTTGCTATTTGCTGATTTGCCCGATACAGCTGTAGTTTCTCTTCCACATTATTTATATTCTTGCCGCATTTTCTCTTTTCCTTATCTTACAGTTATAACATTTCTATCAATATTTAGTTTTAGCGTCTTCTTTATCTGCTGATAAATGTCTTTCTACGCCGACCCTGTTGTGCCCATAAAGCCCATTATTTCGTTGTTTTACTTTTCTCTTTTTATTTACATATATATACGATTTTTTTAAAAGGAAACTTCTCAAATGGAATTAAATCCAAGCCAAACCTCAAAAGCGAAACTCTCAAAAATGAAGAAGCCCGAAGGCTTGCGTGAAATTAGTGATAATTACCAACGTCCAGATTTGGAAATATATGAAAAACCTGAATTTGATATTTCTAAAAAAGAGAAATTGTTACCTGAAATAAAAGCCGAAATTAAAAGCGTCGAAGAACCAAAATTATTAAATGGTGAAAAGACATCGCCGAAAATAAAAGTATCTAATGAAAAAGTGGCCCCTGTACCCAAGGTAAGATGTATTGTGATGTTTTTTAATAAGCGAACGTATTTTTTTATTCATTTTGTTATCGGGATAAGTTTCGAAACTTCTAAAATGTTCTCTTGCTCAAATGCTCACATGAAAAATGCACAAGGCAAGCACCGGGATGTTGAATATAAGTAATTCCTCGTAGTAATAAATATAGCGCATTGCTAAACAATACACTTTGTTATAACTTTTATTTTAAAGTAGGAGTTTAGTCATTTAGTTATAGAGCACTGCTTTAATATTAAATCTGTTCAGTGTGGGCAGTATAAATTACATTTTAAAGCTATGCGAAAGCGCACAAATTTATTGATCAGCTAGATCAATTGAATGTGCTCCTACGAAATCATGGAACTCATTACAAAAGCCGTTGTTTTGAAAAAATGATAGTAAAATAAGTCATGAATATTCTTTTACTTTTACGTATAGAATCTTCTGCAATTTTAAATTTATTACACTGCTCCGAAGTTTTGAAAACAAATTTTCATCTAAAAATTTATTACTCATAGGAAAGAGTTATATCAACGGTTGCATGTGTTTAATTATAGAGATTTGTGCGAGCTGTGGCATGCAAGCACGATTATTAACTTCATGCTCAAACCGCGAGGTAGGTCTATGTAATGAATAAGTACTAAATTTTCATAATTGATATACGGTGACCGAATGAATTACGACTATATATAGTTCCGGTTACACTCTTTGCATACACTGTCCTCGTTATGTTATTTCACAAACTCCAGTCTATTTAAATAAACTTATTATGCAGACTTCTTTAAACCCTTTATATTCAACAATGAGCTACACGATGTTGCTACTCTTAATGCTCACCGATGGTATTTCATATACTGACTGGATGTAACCGTTTAGGTTAATATTGTAAATTATTTCGATAAATTCTAGCCAAAGTTCTTGCTAAAATATTGTGGTACCAAATCTTCAGACACAGTTTTACTACCAAGAGCGGCAAATAATAATAGATTAATTTTCATATATTTAGTTATAAATTATCTATGTAAATAAAAAATTATTTGCCTTTGAAGACAAAATTATAGGATATTCTTTTTAAGAAGTGCTGGGTTGGCAACTGCAAATACATAGCTCTTGCAAAAGTATTAAATATCTATATATTTAATGCATTTAATTTGTGTTCAAATATGCATTTACGTACGGAGGTATTATTATATATATGAAGAGTTAAGTTTATACAAAATCCTTTTCATATTGTCATTTCATATTTTCGTGGTTGTACAGCCAAAGCCTGATATCTATTTTAGTATGGTATTAAATACTCTCATTTACGAACAAAGACCTGAATTTATTCCGAATAATTAATCATGCCCTTTTATTTAATATAAAGAAAATTAACTAAATATTTTTCATACATATTAAAATGTATGAATGGAAGAATTCGTGTATGTTTGCATATGTATATAAGCTTTAACAAATTTTCATGTGAACATATGCATACATACACATGTATGTAACAACATACATATATAGTCATGCACATGCATATGTACCTACAGGGTAATGTTTAATGTATATTGCTTAAAAAATAAACAAAGAAATGTGTAAAATAATAATTTATGGCAATAATTTGATGTATTTAAATATTAAGTATGTTTGTGTATGTATACAGGTATAGGTTTTTAGTATATTTATAGTCTTTTAAATTTTTTATAAAAAATTTTATATAGATGCATATCTACGTAGATTCATACATAGATTTTTACCTTTGGTTGAAAATTGTTTTCATATTAAGTTATTGCGTTTGTTTATTTATTTTTGTCATTGTCATTTAAAATTTGGCAGTTTGATGATTTTGTCATTCAGTTTTTTTGCCACCCAATAACAGCACGGGCATTTGCTTATATTTTCGTTATCCTCTGTTCCTCTTCATTTGATAACATACATAAGTTATCAATTAACTTTATTGAAAATAATAAAAAAAAATAAGTTTGGTGATTATGAGAAGTGCAAAGAATGAAAAGTTGAATAATGTCATCTAATCGATATTAAATTATATTGCGATTATTACTTTATTTGAAAAATGGCTACAATTAAAATAACGCCAGCTGTGGTGTGTATTGTAAACGGCTTTTTAGAAAACAATAATAATTACATTTAATACAATGATCATTTAAAAATATATATTGAAAATCACAATATCTAATACGGCTAACACCAAAATTAATTAGCATTATCCAGTGAAATAACAAAATAACTTCCAGTGCAAAATAAATTTTAATTATACAAGTATATACATATAATCTAATAAAAATTATTTTGCATTATTGTTCAATTCAAAATATAGAATTTTTTAATTAATTAATTGAATTTTGTAATACAATATAATATAATAAATAATATAATATAATATAATATAATATAATATAATATAATATAATATAATAAAATATAATGTAATATACTATAATGTAAAAGTTTATTATTAATAAGGTAGCTTTACGTGTGTAATTAGCGCACTGTCTCTAAATCAAGCTTATTTTGTCTTTTTCGATTGATCGAATTGTTTAGAAGTCTAAAGTACTGCATTCATTAGTGGCCATTGAATACTATTGTAAAAGTGTATTTTGAAAGAGCCATCATATAGAGTTGACATTAAATATTTCGGTAATTCTAAAAGTTTTGGACTTGAAAAAATAAAATTATATATTTTAAATATGATTGCAACTAAAATGCATAATTGTTAATTAATTTATAAAATTATTTAACATAATTTTAATATCGTTTACTTCAAGAAACAAACCGAAGTTCAACACAAGTAAAAATATAATCCATAAAAAAAAAAACAAATTTAAGATGCATAGGCCCAAGATCAAGAGCAGTGAAATAAAAGGCATTGTATATATGTACACACATAAACCTAACATTTCACGCAGCCACACTGTTTTGCATTCTCGTAATGGCCAATACTTTACTTTAAGGGGATGGACCATTTACTAAAACTTGACACTGGTTAAAGGCATCTTCAACCAAACTGAACTTTATTTAACGATTTTCTTATAAAAAATTTTTTTTTCTCAAAATATGAGAATACCAAAAAGTTAATTGAACTCTTAAATGTAGTGAGTCTGTAACCCATCTCTCACTTTTAACAAACAGAGTCATAATAAGGGAAATATATTTGTCACCGCAATAAAATGTCACTTTCAAATAACCAACTGATCTACATATTAGCAAAATACACTTGTAGTTATGTATACCAAGCCATTCGGCAACATATTAGTACGCACATATAATACGACAACATGCTTTTGTTTGCTTATTAATAATAACTTTTGCTACTTATCTGCCTTTTATTTTAAGGATGACAAACCTAAAGTACCCAAAGTACAGCCCCCAGCACCTGGAGAGCCACCCAAAATTGAAGTAATACGAGAGAAGAGACCATCATTGGCACCTGAACCACAAAGTCGTCGTGGATCCTTAATACCCCCAGATACTGGCCGTCGTCCTTCATTAATTATCAATGATGAGGTAAGTTTTATACGACGGAATCCATGTCTATTCTTTATAAAAGTTTTACTTTAAGCAATATAATTTATTTATTAAAGAAAATAAACTTACATATATGCTTCTAGAATTTTATTATTGATTTTACTGCCAGTATTACGCAGTATTATTAATTGTTTATTTCATTTAATAACTTATTTTAATATTGTATTAATATTCTTTTTTATTTCTTTGCAAATACATATTGTTTTATAATATTTACGCCAAAAAAAATAAAAACACATCACTACACAAACAATACGTATACAAACATACATGACTGATTATGTAACCTCAACCAACTCAATTCCTTCATACAAACACGACACAATTGCCTGCTGTACATCTGATACATAATTCTTGTTGACATGTACACAAATATAAATATAAAAACTGTACTCATATGTATATATGAGTCAACTCCATTCCTGTCCCACAAATCCAATAAATGTTTATCATATCGCAACAACCAAACAAACTTCATTGGTTATTCAAAACACAAATGGTACATGACAAACGCATGTCACACAGAACAAATTACGTCCGGGCGAAGTTATGGACACTAGGGTAAGCATGCATATTTTTAAACATTATTTTTATTGTTTTATTTGGCAGCCTTTGTTTCACTATTTTTTGCAAGGTCATTCAATATTACAAGTTATAATAAAACGAAAGATTTCCTGTGAAGCGGTTCAAAACACAATTCAGTTTGGGAAAATTTATTTTATTTCACCTCAGTAGAAGTCACTTTTCTTAAAAACTTTTTAAGAAACTGTCGAAAATAAATAAGCAAAACAAAACTGTTTTGCTAAAAAAAAAAGAAAAGAAAAATCTAAATTTTTATACAGTGAAATCGTAGAAAAGTGAACAAATTTTAATCTCTTATTATCGTTTCCTTTTTCTAATTTAAAACAAAGTATGTTACCTTTCAGTTATGAAACATTTTTGAAGCCCTTGTTTTTACTGGAGAATTTGTAATGCTCTTCATCTCCACTGTCAGCTCATACCGACTTTGGTTACTGTCTTCTCAAAAACGTATTTATCGTCTTCACTTTCTTTTTCTCTTTATAAATATTTTAATAGGCTTACTGAAAGTTTACGTTTCGGCGAGTTCACCTGTACGGCAACTTGAAAGATTGAAATTTGCAGAATGGCGCAATTATGTCTCTTTGAAGTATTCCATTAAAACGATATTTCTTTGCCTACAGATAAAAAGTTACCGACAAATATTTTTTTAAATTGCCGTATGTTATTTTTTTCTCATAAATTCTCTACTTTGTTTTAGATTTTATAGCTATAGAGTTCGTTATACTTTATAATTGGTATAGTTTAAATGACTTTATTAAAAGTAAACAAATATAAATCAAAATTAAAAAACAAATTTACTCAATTCACAAGAGTTATGGTGTCATTGCGTGATTATTTTTATAGTAATAATAAACTCTGCCAAGGACAGGTCCAGTTATTGAGTATTCATGGTAACTAGAAAACTGTATTAGCTGGCAAATTTCGGATAATAAAGTGTTCATTTACTTTTTCATTGCTAGTTACTGCAACTAAAGAAGTTGAGCGAACAACTCAAAATAAAAATAGATCAGGAAGTTTTGGAAAGCATGATTTAAGATTTTCTCAAGGATATTATGATTTTTTTGTATATTTAGGAATACATACATAGATATATTAAATATTTTAAAATATTTCATTCACATACAGCTACATACATGCATATAACACGACAATCGAATATCATGCACTTCATTCCCCCTATTCTTCCACACAAGCTACACACAGTACTACTAAAACCATGTTGATGTGCAAATAATGAGACAAGGTCGATTAATTATGTTAATGTGCTTCTACACAAGCAAGTGGAATTTTGTTTGAGGGTGTATATGTCAACAATATTACCCAAAATATAATATATGAGGATATTTGCATACATGCATACATAAGCAATGCCCCAAACAACAAGTTCTTACAGTTTAGTGATGAGAAAAAATCATGGTACACTTTTAGATACACATAACGGCTAATCAATAGGCCTCATAGTGTTTTCGCACCTAAAGTTAAAATCTGGTTTTAACTTAAAACCTTCAAACAGCTGATTTTGTGTTCACATGAAATTTTAATAAAATCAGGTTTTATAATACAGTTTGTCAAATAAATTTGTTAACGATAACATAAATTTTTTGTAGAAATAGGTGTGTTTGTTGTAATTGCTCTTCCCACATTTATTTGACAAACTGTACGACAACTGTTATTGTTTATATAAAAAATATGAAATTTTAAAAATGTGTTCTAAAATTGAAATGATTTTACATTTTGTGAATGAATATTTGTGAATGTGAATGAATTATCAGCTATTTTCAATCTTTCTAACTTGGTAGCACTGAATATGTACTGTATAAAACAAGGTTGTATTTCATAAAATCTACTTTAAACCAATTCAAAAAAGGTTTTAAAATGGTCTTATGAGAATTATTTTGTATGGTAAAACCAGGTTTTAAGGATTGGTTTTAAAGTTAAAACCAAATTTTGTTTTAAAACCAGGTTTTATCCTCAGTGTGAAAACACTATTATGATTCACAATGTATGTATATACATTTGCATGTGAGTCACTCTTTTATATAATAATAACAACATGCGGTTACAAATATTTATGTGGCAAATATTATATATATTTATATTTATGTAGTTATTTATCTACTAATGTGTGTAAATAATTATTGTATTCAGGCAACTTTATTTTATATTTATTAACTTGAAGTAAGTATGTAATAATAATGGCGTTTTCTTTTCTATTACAAAAATGTTAGAAGAAATAGTGCTGCGCTCTTTAAAAGCTGATAAAAAGAATGTATTTCAATAAAATTTGTAAACTAAAATCTTCAGTTGCTAGATTTCTAATGTATCTACTTGAGAACGCAAATTTTTTTTATTTTAATATCTCATATAATTAAAAAGTTATTATTATTAAAATTAAATTTTCTGTCTCTTCCGATTTTTTTTTTTGAACATTGTCTGTCTGGTAATGTTTTACATGTTCTACAAGGCATTTTCAACACTGTCGGTTTATACGCGGGAGAAGGTGCAACGCCTGAATAAGACCAACATATTTAGAATAGAACACATAACTCTCTATGAGGGCCAAACATTTTTCAGAAACGAACTTAAAATTTCACTTTTTAGGTAAAGTGGTTTCCTTTTTTTGCAGAAAAGAAAACACCATGACTTTATTCGTATAAATTGATCATACTGAAAACGTTGGGGTAAAGGTTTCGCGTGTGCTTCTGTAAAGCTCTTGGATTATGTAGCAGTTTGTATAGTATATATTTTCTATATTATCTTAAAATTTATGAGCAAACATGGTTCCAAAAGGAATTAGTTACTGTACAGTTGCTATTGAACCTTTGGGTAGTTTTTATATTGTTAATAATCAATTTTTTATTGAATAAAATAATAAAGTACTGTGAACCGTTGCTATGAGGATAGCAAAATTTTCAAAACCTCTTTCTAATTCCTTGTGCGGACTAAAAGAGCGCTGTTAAAAACTAAGATTAGCTCCAAATATATATTATACCAAAACGTTATTGAAATGGAAAATAAAATATATACATCCGAGTACATATTTAAATATGTGTGTAAATTGTGCAGAATTAAACCTTTTTTAATTTGCAGACACAAGTTTTGAAGGCAAATTCCTACAAAAACCATAAAGTAAAATCCCTATTAATTTTGTTTAATGCCTGGTTAATATTCTCATATTTACCTATAAATAAATATATCTATATATTATTTGTGATTGTTATTATATATAATTCTTTTCAAATATTTTATTCTAAACAAAATTTAAGTTCAATTTAGAGCATGACAAACACACAGCCAGACAGACCGGCGGTCAAGACTCAATCAAATTCCCTTCCTATATGTGTCTAATATATATAAAATGTATATATTAAATATTTTATAGGGTCGCAAATTGATATTGTACAAATTACCATGCACATATCAAACCTATTTACACCCTTCCATCCTTTTTGTTGAAGAGGGGCTAAAATTGAAATAAATGAAATTTTCGCAAAAAAAAAAGTTTAAAAAAAGAAGGAAGGTCATTCGCTTTGGTACAGTTGGATTAATTTTTCCGATATTCTACTATGCTATTATGGCAATATAAATACATTCATACATGCATTTATGTATACATACATATATAATTAATTATGCGGCAGCAAACTTTTCGCTAACGATAATTATGAACTACAAAAAATTGG
Organism: Ormia ochracea; assembly: GCA_963402855.1. NCBI lineage: Eukaryota > Metazoa > Arthropoda > Insecta > Diptera > Tachinidae > Ormia > Ormia ochracea. The sequence continues at coordinate 4,869,396 of OY727110.1, read as the reverse complement.
CTATAGGTTTGCATACACGAATGTATGCAGCTGCCACATTATATATGGCCATATGGGCATACATACATACCAGTATGTATATACAAATATGTGAAAATGACTTGAAATACGAGCAGCATTTTTTGTACAAATATTTTATGCTGTAACAATTAAATTTGTTAAATGGCTGGGGCTTATTAACAATTTCCTTGGCAAGTGCGTAACTATAATTTCGAGTGCATATGTTTTGATATTTTGCTAACAACAACACAAAAATATGTAAGTTTTTTTTTTAAATTAAAATGAACATTAATCTAAATTATTAAAGCACACAGTTTAAATTTGTCAAGCATTAAGAACATAACAATTTAAGTACTTAAATATTAAAACATTTTTAGCTCTAAACAAAAAATTAAACTTGTATATATACACAAAAACACACGCACCCTATATATATATATAGGTATGTATGGGGATGTGTATATGCATAATTTAGCCAGAAATGAATTCAAATGCGTGCTCAGCAGTACATAATTGGTACAACAAATCATAATTACTTTAGCTGCATATAATTCTTGTAGGTGTTCACTTGAACTATTTGTCAGAATTTCAGAAGAGAAAATATGCCTTAGAAAAGTGAATGATAATATAATAAAGCAGTCAAATAAATATATAAATAAAGTGTAAATAATTAAAAAGTGTGTGACAGCAAGCGAAGGTACATAATTAATTATTTCTAGAAATTATTCATTTATATGTATTTGTATACATATGTATGGATGGATGGGATTGTGAAACATTCAATTCCATCACATATTATTAATGCGTGTAAGTGATAACGTGCTAACAACTCTTATGTATATTTTATTTTCAATTGCAAAATTTTGAAGTTATTGAGGCCTGGCGAAGTTGGTGACGGACAGGTGAGGCACTCTGAAATTCTCCCACAAAGTACAACCTCTTTTTATTGTTGTTGTCCTAAAATACTGAAGTTAATATATGCATATTAAACATCTTTTACTTACAAAATAGCTCCAAATGATAAAGCTTTTGTTGTTGAAGAAAACCCATATAAGACATTTACAAAGCTTCCCCCTCTCTATTTTATATTTATAATTTTCCTATATAAAATGCATTTTAAAAATATGTGAAAATATAAAAATAAAATGCATTTATCTTACATAAAAGGCTTTTTGGATCATATTTTATCATGCATCGATACAATTTTCAGAATGAACGAAGAAAAATTTTATTAAATCTAATATTCAGCCAGCAGCAAAGCTCTTTGAATACTTAGCGGTTTATTTCCACAGCTTTTAAATAACTTCTTTAGATTAACTTTTTAACGAGCTTATTTAAATTTGCTGGAAAATATTAAATTAGGTAAAATATTCAAATTTTTAAATCAGTTTTTTCATTTTATAAACTAAACTTAATTATATGATTAAGAAGACAGTAAGTACTTAAATTTATTTATTTGTTAAGGAATAATCACACGACCAGCTAGAATTTTATACACACGACATTTCTACTGTTCTTTTTTTCAAAAGATAATTAATTTTTTTCTTATCAAATTTAATAATTCTTTAAAACCATGCACATTTTGCTCATGGAAATTAATTTTCTTGCAATTTAATTAAGCACTTTATTATTTTACACATTTTCTTGAAGTTGCAAGATCACATGCAACATGGCAATATTTGTTTCAGAAATTTATTACTTATTTTATCAATATTACAATTTTATCCATATCAAATAAAACAAGCAATTAATAGCTATCAACAATTTTTGCCCTTCTACACAAATTTTATGTTACTCCAAATTAATTACCAAAAAGCTTTTCACCTAGAAATTTACCAATCAAAGAAGTTTCTGAATTTTTATGTTTCACACGTACATGCACTGGTTTTTTTACATCTTGTACTTAAATATCAATTTAAGAACTGATAAAGTTGTTTTTGGAGAATACGGGTATTTCGATTTATAACACCTTGTCATATTAACAATCTAATAGCGGCGTTTAATCGCCCTTGGAAAGTTCACAGTTTATTGCAAATAATCTTGTAAAGAGCAAATGCAAATAAAAGCTCAAGCTTAAAATTGTAGGATAAGGAAAAATTGAATTTTTAAAAGGCAAAATCCTCTTCGAATTGCTATAACAAATTCAGGATGGTAGTTGTGTAAAAAACATTCTAGCTGGTCCTATTTTAATACCAATGGAGTAAGTATGAATATGTGTGTATGTGCCCCCCTCTTGTAGGCCTGCGTGTATTTGTAGCGTTAATAAATCAATTGTGTGTGATTTTCGAAATTATTTATATATATTTTTTATATATAATAAAATTTTCTATATTCATATTCACTCACACTTATTGAATTATTCTCTCTTTATCTTATTTTTATTTTGCAATAAAACGAAATACTCAAATTAGAAAAACAAACCACGTCCGGGTGAAATGGGTGATTCGAAACAGGTTCAATATTACTTTCAAATTAAGTTTTTTTTAGCTTAAGAACGTTTTTCTTTCTTTTTTTTATATCATGATGTGTAAAATTAATTAGTTGCATAAACTGTAAATAATCCTTGAGTATTACACATATACATAATTATAAGTAAATGTAAATAAAAAGTTTTTTCATGTATGATTTCATGTGCACAAAAGATGCAAATTTCTGCAAGTACTCGTGTCTTCGTAAAAATCAACAAAACAATAAGTCTGAATTATACAAATAGTTACGTTATTTCTTTTCGCTTTAGCCATACTACTTGATGTAAATAAAATATGTCATATTGTTCAAAGATTTTTGTTAATAAAAAATTAATATTTTATATCCACTATGCTGTTCTAACTGAGAATAACTAATGCAAATATTTATGTAAGATTTAAGTTACAATAACGAGGTTTTTAGGTGTGAAAACAAGACAAAAAAAGGCATGCCCCCTAGTACGAGTATGAACAGAAAGAGCAATATGCATAGTGACCAATACTAGTAATAAAACATTATTAATATTTCAGTAGATTTAGGGATGTCATTATATGATGGCGTTAGTTAAATACAACATTCGCTCGTCTAGTTACATAATTGCAGTTATTTGAAGTGGATTGACTTGTTTGCCACATTTTCAACTTGGATGTGATGGTTTAAAAATAGTAAAAAATATGGAAACTAGATAAGCATGTTTTTTATAAACAATTTGTAAAATAATTCCATTAAAATTCAGATAATGAGAGTTTATTGCAAAACCTCTTTCAACAACATATCTAACGTTGTTCATGCAATGATGGTGCTTGTATGGAATGTTTATTTTAGCAAAGTCTTCCCAAACAGGAGCAAATTAGCGTTAAGGAACTTTGAGAGAACATCAAATTCTGTACACTCTCCTATTTACTTTCCTGCACTCATCTAGAAGCTCAAGTCTTTGTAAACTTTGTATGCCCAACTTACGTTTTTCGAAAGAGAAAACAAAATGTTTCGATACCACTTGCTGATGTGTCACATAGAAGACTTCATACATAAGCTTTGTATCCTCTCAACAGATATAGAGCTGGGGAAGAAAAGGTTGTCATAGTCAAAGTTAAAAGTTTCCCAACTTTCGTAATTGAGGTTAACGGGCATGTTTTGATGATTGTTTAACTTAGTTCTCAGGTGAGGGAGTATAAGGTATACGTATGAAGTATTTGACTACTACGCTGCTCGTCTATCTTGCTTGAATAACGGCCATATTAAAAGTTGCAATGTTAGAAAAGAATTCTTTAAGAATTTAAACAACGATTCAAATTTTACTGCCGCTCAAGAAAGTGTTAAACACAGTCCATCAACCTTAAATGGGCGTCGTGTCCAGGTCTACGAAGGACAACGTTGACCACAACTTTACAAACAAATCAAAACCCCTTCGCAATGAAATCAGAGGCGGACATTTACCTAATATTGCATTCCATGCATAATTGCCGACATTAAATAAAACCTATCAATATAAGATCCATTATCGTCCTTTTAAACATTAAACAAAGTATACCTTCACGTCGGAAACACTGTATATTTATACGGTCGCTATATATTTTATTTGTATATGTATGTATATCGTCTATCGTCTATATATGTATAGCTGTTCTTATATGGATTTATTTTAAATGTGCCTAATATACATTAGTATATTTGTATGTATGTAATTAGCTTATACTTGAGGCTAAGGAAAATTCAATTCAGGTAGTATTAGAAGTAGTGGATACTCTTTTAAGGTATTCTGATAATAAATCTAATTTCCTTATTTGCAATGAATTTCAAATTAAGTTAATAATTTCTATAGTTTTGTTTATTCAATGTAGACCCCATTACAATAAAAGCCGAACAAACACGTATCATTGTAGTTTTAGATGCGAAAAAATTTTTGCTATTTGAATAATACGAATATAAGGAAAAATATGAAAAATTAGCGCAGAATACAGATAAAAGTGTATGTCTTAAATTTTTCGTCAGAGTCAATAATATAATAAGCACGATCTAGTGAAGCTAATTTTAATAAAAAGAAAAACATTTCCGGCTTTACCATTTTTTTAAAGGATCTAACAACCTTACAGGCGATTCACAAGAGGTGGTTTTTATGACGGCCATTTTTAGACGACATTTTTAGTTTAGTTGCGAGCGGTGTGTTCACATTCCTCTTTACACTAATTTCTCTTTCTTATTGTTACGCTTTATTCTTTCTAGCAGTGGTGCACGGTCTTTTTGAAACAATTTTCTTTTTTCCCCTTTTTTTTACTTTAATTTTTTACTATTATGTTATTCACAGAGTTTTTGTTATTACGAATGAGACATTCACAAAAATCCATTTTACGAATGCAAGTAGTTTTTGTAATCAACTTCAAAAGGGAATTAAGAAAAATAAACGTCATAAAATGCATGGTATGGAACATGGCTTTTACAGATGCAAGTAATAGCTTTGTGTTTGCTAGGCTATAACAAAAAATTTAGAGTTATACGAAACGTAAAAAAGAAGAGTCTCATATTTCCTATCGTCCAGAACAACTCTTTTGGAGTATTAAGAATAATATGTAGTTTTACGTAGGAAAGTAAATAAACCAAATAATATCGCGTACGAGTACAATGTAACATATTTTGGATTCCTTTTATAACTAACTGCCGTACACGTAACGTAAATTTCGCGCAAGAGCAAAATTAGGTATATTTTTAATCCTTCAGAGGTATTTATAACCATATTGATAATTTAAAGTTAAGATACTGGAACGAATTTAACTTCATTTTTGTTGGAATTTCGGTCACGATCAGTATGGATCATTCTAAAAGTGCCTTTAAAACAATACACAAACTCATATTTCAGTTCTCCCCAAAACTGTGTTTAAATGTTGTTAACACTCGTATTTAATCCATGATTAATATCATTAACAGTGAAGGTCCATGTAGTGTTTTCGAATTGTTACTAAAAAAAGTTCGATTTGAAATATTTGAAAAATTTAGATATTGTAGTTAAAATATTTGTAGAAAATAGAGTTATTAAAATTTGGATTAATTATCGCTTAAATCTCTGTCACTTATGAAAACTCCATTTACAAAACATTTCCAGAAATTCCTTTTTCAATATTTTACAACATCTCTTTATGACATTAAAAATATTAAAATATTTTACTGAGTTTTCATAAGTTGCTGATTTTTTCATGCGTATTTTTGTTCTGTTTATTAATTTTGTTTTTTATTTCTTCAGTTTCATATTGTGTCCTTAATATAGAAAGGCCCTAAAAGCTGTAGAAAAATTGGTATGGTTTCACTGAAATAATAATAACGTTAGTCAGTGCCTTTCTGTATCAAAGGAGATATATGTATATACAGCTCATTTCATTTGATACATTATCAAGATTTGCATACTAAGAAAATACATTTTTTGTTTACATTGTTCTGTGTGCCTTCCTGGTGGCTGGTATTTTGTCATAAATATTTTGTACATCTCTGTTAATGTTTATACAAGCAGAGACGTCGAACTTCGATCGATGTACGTCGACCGAGTGTTCAGGATCTTGAGGAGCTTATCAATAAACCATCAACCCCTTTGCGCGAAATCGGTGATGGTGGACCACCGCAAATTATCGATGTTCAAGAATCATATTCCGTAGTTGAAGGTAAGTTTCCATTATACATATTTTATATATATTTTACAAATACATATGTTTACCTTTCTTTTTTTGTATATCTATTTATTTGTTCTGTTTCTCTTTCTCGTACTGTTCAAATTTTCGTCTCTAACTTACTTTTCTTATAAATTAAAACAAACAATTCAATACACAAATAAAAAAATGTTTATTTATATAAAAAAAATTATCAAAATCACACACAGATTCAACTGCCTACATGACCGTAGGAGTAGAAGGTAATCCAGCGCCAACATTTAAATTCTACAAGGGTATTAGTGAAATTCTTGAAGGTGGTCGGTTTAAATTTTTGACTGATGGTCAAACAAACACAATAACTTTGTGTATGCGTAAGTGTAAACCTAACGATGAGGGAAAATATAAGGTTGTGGTATCGAATATACATGGCGAGGATTCAGCCGAAATGCAATTGTTTGTATCTGATTCAAGCGGTATGGATTTCCGTGCCATGTTAAAGAAACGTCGTTATCAAAAATGGGACAAAGATCAAGAAGATCCCAATTGGGGTGAACTTAAAGAAACTGAAAAACCAATGCCTGCTCTTAAAAAAGTTGAAAGGGTAAGACAACCTCCATAAAGAAACTTCTAAATAATTATGCATTTGCTATGCAAGAACAATCAAATGGCTTATTTGCTGTATATGAAATAATAACCATAAAATTCAAATACATCTAGCTTCAACACCATTTACTTACTTACATATGTACATAACATATAAGTACGTTTTTCTTTACTCTATCGTTTAATATTTTCGATAAAAATTTAAATGAATGATTAACAATTTAATTGAAATAGTTGAAAATTATTGCTAAATACTTGTATTTTTCACAGAAAATTGGCTAACTTCCCTTTTTCAGCGTTTAGAACAAATGTTTTCTCAAAAGTGCAAAAGTGAAGTGTGATTGCTTGTTGCTATACAATTGAAATACAAAAATCTAAATTGTTTTTGTAAAAATACCTATACCTAATTGGAATTGGTACGTCATTATGTTATATTCTTTTCCACAAATATGAACTTTTAAAATGGATTTTCCGTGTAAAAGTGCCTTTTTATATTTGATAATTCTATATATAAAAGAAGCGACACTCTAAAGCACTCTAAATTATTGCAATAATTTTTCTCATATTTTCTACCGTCAGTTCAATGATTTCCTACAATAAGAAAAAAGTCTGGTAATACTATATAGAAATAAAAGTCGTGTATTTTACAGGCCATTTACAATGCTTTACAATGCCAGATATAATATTACATTTTAGTAAGATTCTAAAGAGCCCAAGTCAATTTAGTAAATGTAATGCTTTCTTACTTTCTTTTTTTGCCACCTTTTTTAAATTCAAAATTACTAATAAAAAATTTTCCAAAATGAATTATTTAATTATTATTTAAAATTTCATTCAAATCGGTTTTAACCAAATTTTTGGGAAAGGGAAAAACTATAACAATTTTACAATTCAAATGACGACTTTTTTGGTAAAAAAGCCAAGGAATCAACATAGAACTCGGCACCTCTTTCTTTCTACGCTTAAAGTCTTTAGTCTAACTGTCTGTAAAGCTTCTCAGCAGTATGTATCGGAAACCTAGTCACGCTACCAAATATCTTATTTATATTTTCTTCTTATTTATCAATTTTCCAGAGAGTTTTCTATAGCTGTGAAGCTAAATCCCTTTTTAACACAATCTTTAACTTGCATTCCATTTTTTCTATTATAAATAAATAGCTTACTTAGACGTACAGGTTCATTCTATCTGTTTCCCTGTTTCTTATATATCTTAATCCTTTACGTACGAATTACACTTTTGCACTACTTGACATTCATTTAAAGAAAATTATTATTTCCGATATTCGTCCAATCTACTTAAGGTTATTTATTTTCTTTTTTGTCTGGTGCTAAAACCAATATCATCAAAGAGCTTCAACCAAACGGATTGTTATGGCCCTATGCCCACAAATTAATTTAGAATTACAGAATTACAATTACAGGAAACCTGTAATAGCCTTTTCTAAATCTACACAACAAACCAACCTTATTCAATGTATTCATTACAAAATTGATTTCACAATATTTAAGTGTAGATATTTGAGATCGTGTAAAACTAATTTCCGATTAGCTACAATATGCACAAGTAATACAATATACATACTTATTTTAATTTTTTTCGCGACCTTAAGGACTGATTAAAGATCTTGTTTCATAAAATTATAGATTTCGCCTGATCTGGGTTGATTTTACCTCAAGCATTTTTTTTTATTATTTTTAATATATACACCAAGAGTTAATGTAAGTTAATTTTCTTATCTCTGGAAATATACATTTTTAATCCACCTTTTTTACAGCACCAAATGTAATAAACACAAAACATATGTTTTTGTAATACATTTAAAATATGGTGTAACACCATATACGCCATTTTTATTTGATTTCATAAAGTATAAGGCATATAAAGTACACACTTTCTTGTGAATGAGTCGTTCGACAGGGATAGTGAAACAAGACTTTAAATAACATCTAACATTAACTATAGTTAATGTATGTACAATATTGACTGCATTACATGTTATCATTTTCACGCTTGTTTATACTTACCAAACATAACTATTGTTATGCATAGTTCTCATATCTGTATATACGTATGTTTATATGTATATATTTTTCTAATATTAAATTTTATTTAGATATTTCAAAATTCAACAAATCTTTTACTGATCTTTTGTAAATATTTTTTCTTTTCCTAATATTTTTATATACTTATATCTGCATTAAAAAATGTAAATACACTCTATCTATATACATATGTATGTATATTAAAAAGCACAATATCCCGGAATTAGGTGAAGAGTTTGAGGTAGGCCTGAGTCTTACACAAAAAAAAATTTTTAAGAAAATAAGTTTTCGCCTTTGTTTTATAGTTGAGAAATATGCACATAATTTTTAGTTCCCTGCATAAGTAAATTATTTCTTGCAACAGTTGTGAAGAGGGTACACGTAAATATTTTGTGCAGTGTAGCAGTATGTTAATGGTAACCTTATATTTGAATAAAAGTAGAAAAGTGAATTGAGATCATTTAAATTATATACGAGTATCATCTATACATAACTATATGTGCATATGTACATATGTATATGTACACCGATATTCAAATATCGGCACCATAATTGAGAAAAAATGTATTTTACTTTCAAAATAGGTAATCGTACAACTTCCGCAAATGTCTTCGAATGTGTGCAATAGATAAGTTCATTGAAATCTCGGGAGAAAAAGAATAAAAAAGTGAAAAGTTTTTCGGTTCCATACATTGAATATCAGTTAAAATACGATATATTACTTAAAATTGAAGCACATGTAAAAAACACATGTAAAACATGAAACACATCTAAAGAATATATTCTTTAGCTATTTTTGTACACGACAATTGTACTGGATTGAAGTAAACTTTAATTTTGTAATTTTTACAAAAAAAAAAAAAAAAAATATATAATATAAATATAATATAAAATAATTTTTTTCTATATCTCATATTCGGTTTTGCTGATTTTCATACTGATTAATTCTAGAAAAAGTCTGAGTACATGAATTTTAAAATTTTCAATTTGAAATAAAATTTAAGCTCGTTTTACACCAAACAGACAGACGCGCAAAGCTCAATAAACTTTGCTTCTTATATGAGTCGAGAATATAAATATGTATGTATGTATACTTTATAGGCTCGCAAAACCAATATATGCCCTTCCATCGTTTTTCATGGAGAAGGTTAAAGCAATTCATTTAGAAAAATAATACATAAATATATACTTATATATTGTTTTACACAAGGATTCAGCTTTTCTGAAAAAGTAGTGTATCGTCAGTCCTCAAATAAATACGGATCCAAATAAATTCGTCAATTTTCCGCTCTGCAAAAGTACTGGTACCAGATTTATTGTGAAAAGTATACAGATTTTTTCAAATCTCGGCACTTTGAATGTTTCGTTTCACTATCCTACAAAACCATATGATTTAACAAATTTGGCATGTGTGCTGAAAAATTGAAATAGTGTGTCACAATTGATTGTGTGATTCACAATTGAAATTATGCGATTTTTATGAACGTTTTCATAAAATGATTTTTTTTGTGCGATCAGAATTGATTTTACTTCAAGCAGCTGCTCAAAGAATTACTCTTTTGTAACGCAAAATAAGAAAAACATGGAAAAATTTTATTATTAATAAAATTTTGTTTATAGTTTAATTTATTATATTTGTTTATATTTTACAAGCAGATAACATCTGGGATTGTAATTTACTTAAATGATAGTTTGCTACCAACAACGCGATTTTCATTTGATTTCTTAAAATAGGAGGGTATCACTATCACATTTTCATGTGATTGAATTGTACGACTGTTTAGGATAGTGAAACGAGGCCTTTAAGAAGTAAAAACAGCTCCACGTATAGCATGGAATCGCATTCTATATGATCACTAGTTGTAAATGTAAAAAAATCTCTAGAAGGATCTTCGCAGTAAAAACAAAGCATTATTATATCTATAGCTGCTCTGTCTGGCAAATAAATAAGAATTTAATTGCTTAGACCCGGATAGCAGTCCGCGTAAATTCAAACGAAATCGTATAAGATATTATGGCACATAATTTTGCAAGCTCGTCGTGCATATGTACATATGTATAACTTTTCTTACATTTTACATATGTGCGTCTTCTCTAAATTTAGGTAACGATTTACATATATATATACATACATATATTGTATTAAACATTTATTTTGTATGTACCAGCACACCATTAAAAGCTTATACGTACTCCTAAATGTAAGCACATTAATAATTTTTGTTTGTACCATTTTCATTTCAGTTAAATATTGAATTAAATTAAATTACAAACTGTGGAAGTTTCGCGGCTATTTAATTATGAATAATATTAAAACAAATGATATTGCTTTTATTGTTCTATTACATATATATTTTTTATTGTGTAGATATCAGAAGTTAACTGAGGGATTTACGTTAAAGAATAATATACTTATAATTGTTAGAAATTTTTGCAGAATTTGTTGTTGTTGCAGAATTATAACCAGAAAAAAATGTTTATATTTCAAAATCTTGTACTTGTTGCAGAACTTATCATGTTTTCTTCTTTGAACTACTTATGTTCGCAGTACGAATATAAAACTTATGAAACCATTATGAAACCATTCAATTTCATGTCGAGCGTAAGTAATTGCGTGCGGTTACGTCTGGATTTCGTCTCAGGATTTCCAATTTACTTTATTTCTTCGCTATACGTTGTGTGTGTGTGATAGGATTAAAAATATAAGGTGTAAGTGTGTACATACCAAACGCTTAGAAGGCAACGCGCTGCAGCTTAAGCTTTAGGAACTTTATTTCAACAATTTGCAGCTCTGTTGCTTAATTTGAAGTCTCGGCTTCAAGAAATTATATTATTTGTGTATATGAGAACCCAACGGAAGTTAACAATTGCAGAACTTTCTAGTTAATATTTCATAACGATTCAAAACACCACTTTGAATTTTTCAGGACAACTCTGTTTGGTAAAGCCATTGCCGCACTCAGCATTTGGTGTGCACATGCAAATCCACCTTTGCTTACTTGCCGTTTTAATTGTGTGTGTTATATAAGATAAATTTTAAAATAGTATTTAACATTAATACAAACAAAAAACTAAATGTTATGTGTACACTTCTTTTGAACACATAATTAGCCGATAAGTACATCACGCAGACCATCTTTGGCTGAATTGATTCCGGATTGGCCAACGTTGCACCCATTTCGACGAGAAGAGGTTCGATTCATAGACTGTAACAGACTTCTGAGTTCAATTTTCATATGTCACTACTTTAAACCTTTGATTTTCATTCTTCTTACTGTTTTCTCCCTTTCTCTTTGTCTCTCTCTATCTCTGTGTCTCTCACACACCCACACACTCTTGGTTTCTCAGTTATTATACTTGGTCTAGTTTTTTATACTACTTTTTAGTGAATATTCAATATACTGCCACCAACCAACCGTACGGTTCACAGCTACATACATATGTATGTTTCTATTTTTCTTAAGTTCTATGCACTAAATATATTTATTATACGAAAAGTACAGAGATTTAAAATGGATGAAAGGTGGGTTTTTGTTTTTTATGCAATTCTTATTTTGTTTTTATCACAGCTTTATTTAATAAATATTTTGTGAAAATATTTTTGAATTGATATCTTGTTTTGCATATATTTTTGCTGTGTCATCTGCAAAAGTGTTCTGACATATCCCTTACGTTAAACTGCCTAACGGTGCAAAATATAATTTTAATTAAAGACTATCACTAAGTTAAAGTTAAACTTTCAGTCTTTTTTGTCAGTAATTTTTTTTAAGTGTACATATGTATACAATTTTTGCTTTATGCTTATAATATACTTAATAACGTAGTTAAAATTGACGTCTTTGTATCTTTAAGTGCCAATAAGAAATCGCATTTAAGTTGATCAAAATATGTCTCCGAAGTAACTCTTATATAATATTGAGAAACCAAAAATAGAAACTACTTTACATGCTAAAGAATTCACTACATTCTTAATATATGTACATATCTTTATATGCAATGCTTCAATTATAATGTACTCATAACGACATTTTAAAACGAAGTAACATCATTAGCTCTATAAACATATACAGAAAATTTAAAATATTAGCAGCTGTAACTATGGATCTATTTGTGGAAACAAACAATTTTGTAATATTCTTTTCGCTAACATAGTGACTGGTGCTAAAATTCCAACGCGATTTTTATATGCATCTATGCATTTGGCTTAGTGTTCGACGTCACATATTAATTTTTAAACTGACATCGATGTATCGAACGGGTTAAATAGTTTAATTCCAAAAATTCTTTTCTGTGGAAACATGTTAAAAGAGTGAGATCAT
>OY727110.1:4728830-4841330 GCA_963402855.1 Ormia ochracea | reverse complement strand
ATTATTATTTTTATTGCAACTCTTATTGCTACGATTTTATTATATAAGAATAACTATCTAAAATAATTCTAATCTTAGTACGGCATGTACCATTTTTTGGTTTTGTATTTGGAATTGCTTGCCACATCCAACACAATAATTTTTGTTAAAAAAATAGTGCTTTTTTTAATAAATGTTATAAGCCGAAGTCATTATAAATATAATCGTATGCGATACATGGGTAAATTTTTAACAAGCATCATCCTTTCATTTTTATTACGAATACCATTTCACAATTTTATTTAACAATGTATCGCATATACTACATATGAAAAAGAAATAAAATAGAAACAAAACCTCTTTTCCCATTTTTGACAACGCAAACCAAACTAAAAATTTTTCAACCTTTCTCTATAAATAAAATTTTTTGTCGAAAACCAAAAAAAAAAACAAATAAATGCGTTTTTTAAACTCGGATCGTATGTACAAAACCAACCACCACCAATCTACGTTGTGATATACATCCTGGTTCATCACTCACCTTTAGAAACAAGAGTCGTTCTTAAGTCCATTAATTGATCAGTTTGCCAAAGAAGGCAAGGACAAGAAGGTTGTCTTTGAAGCTCGCTTCAGCAAGCCTAACTGCAAACCAAAATGGTCGTTTCGCAAGGATGTAAGTATAAATTTATTTATTCAAACTGTTTAATTGTCATATTATGAAATAAATTTTAATTTAATTCCATACACAAATGCGTATGATATTAAATACAAATTACATTTTTCGATTTTCTATTTAAAACGCATTTAAATTTTCAATTTTAGGCATTTAAAAGCTGTATAAGTTTTCGAAATTACTATATAATTTTTCATAGTGACATCTTCTATTGTATATGCAAACTTATAGTCATAGTGAAGCATGACCTTTGATATGGTCGACATATAACAATTTAATTTATTACTTTACTTTTACCCATGAAAAATTGGCCCCATTATCTTTTTTTTTTGTCTTTTTATTTTGTTTTCAATCCTATTTTTAAATGATGACATCCTCAATAAACAATATAATTTTTATATAAATTTTATAAACGAAGATTTTTTTTATTGAAACATGCAGTTATAAATATATGTTTTCAAAAAGTTATTAATATGAAATAAAGAAAATTCAATTTATACAGTAATTAATAACTTATGCAAACCTTTTAACAGAAATCTATAAGAGATTACTAAGTACCAAGAAATTGAATACCAAGATTACGTATTTGAATATATTTAACTCAAATATAATATATAAATGCACGAATATATACACCATACATACAAATTAAGGAATATCCACACATCATACACATTTATATTGTAGTACGAGCTCCAATTGTGGAAATCGTAGTAGTGTAACTACTATATAACGTCGATTATATACAAAATTAACTTGACTTTTAACATAAGTTTCCAACTACTTAGATATAGACAAAAAATTAGAAATTGCTTTTGCACAAATTGGATTTCATATAATAGACCTATATTTCAAAATTACTTCATGGCGTAGGGATCTCCAAATTGCTTAGCCAAATGTTTGAACAAAGCCACCTGATATATTACTTCTCTTACAATTATGAAAATATGCTGTAATAAATTTAATTTTTTAAGATCTGTGCAACTGTAAGCAGTTTCAAGTCTGCTTACAACCACATTGATTTTACATAAAAAATATATTCTCTTATCAACTCATATTATACATATTAAGATGTATAATAGCAGATTGGTATCATGTTATATCAAGTTTAGGTATATAATTAGATGCGGAATAATAGATTTTTGCTTTCGAAACATTACGTTATAAGATTTATACATATGTATTGTATTAATAATTCCTTTTTGTATGCCTTGCTTTTTAAAAGGAATGTTTCCCTGGAAGTAAATACAAATTTAAAAATGAAAATGACACTTATCAGCTGATTATTACTGGACCAAAAGTAGAAGACACAGGCAAGTATACAGTGGAAATTGGTGGCATTTCAAGTACAGGTTTCTTAAATGTGGAAGAAGCTGATCCAAGTTATAGCTTTACCAAACCACTGAAGAAGAAACTTGAGGGTTATACTGAACATGAAACTACATTAGAATGTTCTGTCAGTAGTAGCATGGCTAACGCTTCTTGGTTTAAGGACGGTAAAAAGATTGAATCTGATGATCCTCGCTATCTTATCTCGAAAGATATTAATGGCAACCTGAAGCTGATAATAAAGGAGTCTATATTAGAAGATACTGGTGCTTATACATGCCAATTAGATAGACAGCCAGATAAGACTGAATGCAAAGTAAAGATTGTCGAATATCCATACAAGTTTGTTAAAGTTTTGAAATCACAACAATGTATTGAAAAAGATACTGTAACATTAGCCTGCGAGATAGACGATACTCAAGGTGAAGTACAATGGTGGCGCAACGATGAAGAGGTCAAGCCAGATAAACGTATACAAATTATTAAAGATGGACGCAAACGTAAACTTATACTAAAGGATTGCAAAGTAACAGATGCCGGCATGTTTAAATGTACTACAAATGCTGATAAAACTGAAGCCGAAATCCTTATTAATTGTAAGTAGCATTTCTGTTTAAACATTATTTCCAAATTGGTACCAGAATCTTAAAAAATGTTGATGATTTAATATAGACCAAAACTGTTTTAACAAAAAACTTAAGGATACGGATTCTGTAGAGCGTGAGAAATTGATTTTAGATGTTGAATTACAAGATCAAACAGCACCATGTGATTGGAAATTTAATGGTTCGCCGATTATAGCCAGCGATCGTATTGAAATTAAAAATTTGGGGGGTGGAAAGCATCAACTTATTTTCAATAATTTGGAATTAATCGATGAAGGTGAGATTTCATGTGAATCAGGTCAACTGAAATCAACATGCAAACTTACCGTTCGTAAGGGTGAAAGCAAGCCCAACATAGATTGTCCTGATGAATTCGCCGGCCCAATAAATGCACCACTTATAATAGAAGTACCTTATAAAGGTAAGTACCAATTAATTTCTTGAAATATTCATGCGTAGTATACAATTAGTCAACCACCGATTGACAGTATAAAATTTTGATAGTGAACAAAAAAATAATATGTAAAATTTAAATATTCAGTAAGTCTTTTCACGACAAACAAAATAACTTTTTTAAAAATTAAATTGAAAGAATATTACAAATGAGTAAATTTAATAAATGCACAAAAATTCTAGTAAATGGTACCAAACAAACACCGGTCGAGGCCAAGCTTATTAAAGATGGAAAACCTTTATCTGTTAAAGACATAGAAATGGCCGTTAGTGATGATAAAATAATTTTTAAAATTAAAAAGCCTACTCGTGATATGTCAGGTCCCTATCAAATTAAGTTATCTAATGCTCAAGGAGATGATGTCAAGGACGTTAATGTAATTTGTCAAGATGTACCTCAATCACCTAGGGATGTTGATGTAACTGACATTTATCAAACATCGTGCAAAGTATTATTTAAACCACCAGAGGATGATGGTGGATCACCCATTTCAAAATATGTTATTGAAAGACAAGATATAAGTAAGAAAGAGGGATGGGAGGTAATAGCTGAAGTTAAGGAGCGTGAACCCTGTTCAAAAAGCATTGAGGATCTAGTGCCGAAAAAGCAATACAGATTCCGTATTCGTGCCGTCAATAAAATTGGTTCATCAGAACCAGCTACATTCAAAAATGCAATTCTTGCTAAGGACCCATGGGATGAACCAGGCAAACCTAGAGAAGTGGATTTAACTGACTGGGATAAAGATCATGCTGATCTTAAATGGGAAGCTCCTGACAGCGATGGAGGTGATCCAATTACATCATACGTTATTGAATACAAAGAAAAGTTTTCCAACGAATGGCTTCCCGGCAAAGAAGTAAACGGTGATGTTCGTGCTGGCACCGTAGATGGTCTTAAGGAAGGACAACAGTATGAATTTCGAGTCCGTGCTGTCAATAAAGCCGGTCCTGGTGAAGCCAGCGACCATACTAAGGCTATTATTGCGAAATGCCGTTTTGTTAAACCATTCCTTGTTGGTGATGGTCTCAATAATATTACGGTGAAGAAAGGACAAACAGTTCGATACGATATTAAATACGATGGCGAACCTGCACCTAAAGCACTGTGGTATAAAGATAATAAAGAATTACAGTTTGATAATCAACGTATTTGCTTAGATCAAATAGAAAGAAACTCCTCAATAACTGTTAAGAAAGCTGTACGGAAAGATACAGGAAAATACAAATTGGTTTTATCTAATAGCTCTGGAACTATTGAATCAGAGGGGCATGTTGTTGTTCTAGATCGTCCCCTACCTCCCGGTGGACCGTTTGAAGCAGAAGAAATACGTGCGGATCATATAAAAATGAAATGGAAACGTCCAGAAGATGATGGTGGCTGCGAAATTACAGGCTACGCTTTAGAACGTATGGATGATGAAACTGGACGTTGGATTCCCGCTGGGGAAGTTGGACCCAATGAAACATCATTTAATTTCAAAGGACTTACACCAAACAAGAAATATAAATTCCGTGTTAAAGCTATCAACAAAGAAGGTGAATCGGAGCCTTTGGAAACTTCCGATGCCATGTTGGCTAAAAATCCCTATGATCCGCCAAGTGCGCCAGGTAAACCTTTTATTGATGACTACGACAATAAGAGCGTTACGCTCAAATGGAAAATTCCACCCTCTGATGGTGGACGTCCAATTCTACATTATGTCATTGAACAAAAAGATAAATTTTCGCTCACTTGGACTGAAGTTGCCAAAACTACAGATGCTTCTCCAACATGCTTAGTGGAGGGTCTCAAAGAAAAAATGGTTTATCAATTTCGTGTTCGAGCTGTAAACAAAGCAGGTTCATCAGATCCATCTGAACCCACAGATAATCATTTGTGTAAACATAAAAACCGTAAGTTATCAAAAATTGTTATTCCAACACATTATACCCAAATACATATATATATTTAGCTCAACGGCTTGCTTTGCTTTGCTTTTGGTCTCTTAATATTTAAAATTTTATCAGAATTTAAAAAAAAAATTAAAACATCTAAATTCAGATCTATTTAAAGCAATTTCTGCATTAACAAGGGCAATGGTATATTTTAAGGCGAACGATATTTGGGTTTGTTTTTAATATATTGATTTTGTAGCAATTGCGAGCATTAATGTTGCGTTACGCATTAGCTTCCATTAGTAAGTTTATAAAAGAACTTATTAAAGTAATTTTTACCTCACTTCCAAAACAAACATAAAATAGTGAAACCACAAATTGATCGCTCAACATTCAAGCGCGTCACAATCAAGGCTGGCCGAACCCATAAGTGGTTGGTGGATGTTATTGGAGAGCCAGTCCCTACACTGACATGGAGTTGGCGAGATAATATTCCATTAACCACTGGCGATCGTATTAAAATTGAAAATAGCGATTACCACACTGATTTTATTATCTCAAATGTGATTCGCAAGGACAGTGGTATCTATACCTTAAGGGCAGAAAATCGTAATGGAGTGGATACAGAAGCAGTCGATCTTTTGGTATTAGGAAAACCTAGCTCACCTAAAGGCCCCCTTATAGTTAGCGATGTCACAGCTACTGGTTGTAAACTGCAATGGAAAAAACCCGAAGATGACGGTGGTATACCAATTAAGGAATACGTTATTGAAAAAATGGATACAGCCACAGGCAAGTGGGTGCGTGTCGGTCGCTCTCTTGGTGAGAGAGAACCACCCACTTTTGATGTAACTGGCCTGAATACGGGCTCCGAATATATGTTCCGTGTATCTGCGGTCAATGAGGAAGGCGAATCAGACCATCTTACCACATTAGTTGGGATTGTAGCTAAGGATCCTTACGATATACCCAATAAACCAGGTACTCCTGAAATAACAGACTACGATAACCAGAGTGTATCTTTTAAGTGGACTGCGCCCACGAATGATGGTGGTGCCCCTATTGAAAAATATATTATTGAGAAGAAAGACAAAAACAAACCTGATTGGGAGAGGGATATAGAAATTCCTGGTGATCAACTAGAAGCTACTGTCACTACACTCCACGAGTTCGGAGAGTATCAATTCCGCGTGATAGCAGTCAATAAGGCCGGTCTGTCACCACCATCAGATGCCAGTAATATGCAAATTGTTAAATACAAGAAACGTAAGCATTTCAAATTATTATTGCATACACAAGTAATCTTTTCCGATTTTAGTTAAACCTCGTATTGATCGTTCAAATCTAAAACCTTTACACATTAGAGCTGGAAAGCCAATCAAATATGATGTTAATGTACGTGGAGAACCATCTCCTACAATAACTTGGTATTTGAATGATAAGGAACTGAAATCAGACGAGACAACTAATTGTGAAATCAAAAATATTCCTTATAACACAAAGATATGTATTATCGATTCTTTACGTGGACACACTGGCATATATACAATCCGTGCTGTCAACGAATATGGTGAGGATGAAGCTACGGTAGAAGTGAATGTCTTAGGACCCCCTGGAAAACCAAAGGGTCCTCTAGAAGTCAGTAATGTCACAAAAGATGGATGCAAGCTGAAGTGGAAGAAACCAGATGATGACGGCGGTAAGGCTATAACTGCCTATCAAGTTGAGAAGTTTGATAAAAAGCAAGGACGTTGGGTACCTGTCAGTCGCACCTCTGGCAATGATACCGAAATCGATGTCAAAGGCCTTCAAGAAGGCCATGAATATCAATTCCGGGTCAAGGCTATTAATGAGGAAGGCGAGTCAGAGCCTTTAGAAACCGAGGGCAGCATCATTGCTAAGAATCCTTATGATACTGCCAGCAAGCCAGGTACACCAAAAATTAATGACTACAACGAACATATGGTTAAACTTGTTTGGGAGGCACCAATGGATAATGGCGGAGCTCCGATAACAGGTTACATCATAGAAAAGAAGGATAAGTACTCTCCGCTCTGGGATGAAGTTCTTAGTACAGACGTAAGTATACATATAACTTTAATAAATATAAATATATGCAAATGGATTTTAATAAAACTTCATAATTTTTTCACCCCCTATGTAATATCTAATTATATAAATGCAATTTCCTTTATATTATTCCTTTTTTAAATTACTATTAAAAAGGTAAAAGGAATTTCAAAACTACATGCCTCTAGTTTATCTTGCAAAGAAGTAACAAATCTATCAATTACACTTGCATTATCTGTACACTCAAGGTGAAAAAATGAAAATAAAATCAGTTTATAACTTGCCATTTAAAGAAATATTTATAATTACAGTCTCCTTAATTTTTCTATCCCTTTGCTAAAAGTAATAATAGAAGCCGAATCACATGCATAAAAAGGATATTTTAATGGAATTGGAAAGCTGATAGGATGAGGTTTACATTGAATATAGTGAGGATGAAAACATCGTATCTTATGTTAACCCTATATTATTTACTCTTGTTCCGGAGTTAGAATTAATTACTGATAATTGGAATGTTCTGTTAAAAAATCAGTTATTGGAATACATAGATATTTGGGATATTAGCTTCTAATAGTAGTACATTTTATCAAACACAATTTTCTACTCCTAGCATTATCATAGCTTTAAAATGTTTGTTGCATGTGGTTATTGTTGCTATTTTCTGCTTACATGTGACATTTGTTTTCAAATGCCACATTTAGAGTTTTGAATCGAAATTGATAAACTATTCTTCATAAAAGAAAGTTAACGCTTTTATTACAATAAGTAGGATTTTGTAGGGAAATTTGAGATGGATTTTTATTCTGATATATCACTAAATAAATTTAATAGAGTAAAAGATTCTGACAATTGCTTTAAGTATAGAGATGCGTTTAATGGCTTTAATGGTTGCGGCTGTTTTTAAAAAACGTTTTTTTTTTTGAAAATTTTGTTTAAAATGTAGAATATTTCATATCCAAATATATGCCCTACGATGTTGTCAATTTATATGCAAAGAAATGATATGTTTTTTGTTTTTATAAGTTGTCGACCGATATCGTGGTATAGGACATGATAAAACTGAAATAAGTTATTTTTGAAAAAAAACCTACTTATTATTGGAATATAATTGGAATATAAATATATATATTTTTATGATACAAAAAAAATATTTTTTGCTATTAGTAAATTGATTATTATTATATTTAGAGTCCACTGCCCGAAGCCACCGTTGAGGGGCTTGTTGAAGGCAACATTTATCAATTCCGTGTTAGAGCTATAAATAAAGCAGGTCCCAGCGAACCAAGTGATGCAACGGAACCGCACCTTGCTAAACCAAGAAATCGTAAGATGATTGACACTAGTTTCGTAATATTTTGTATTTAACTTTGTTATGCAAAAAGCTTAATAATTCATTCATATAAATTTTGCGAAATTTTTTAACAGATTACAGTCATGTACACCTCTGAACTACGGCCTAAAGTTAAACAAAGCATAGCTTTATTATATATGTTTTAAATCTGTTAAGTTATAACGTTTTTTTATTAATTATTTCCTCTTTTCTTTCTCTTTGAATTATATAATTTTTTCTTTGAATTGTAACATAAAGTGAAACCTTGCATTAACCGTGAAAAGATGAAACCTCTTAAGGTGCGCGCCGGTCAAACAGTAAAGTTTGATGTTGATATTAAGGGTGAACCTGCACCAGAATTGACTTGGTACTTTAAAGAATGTAACTTAATTCCTACCGGACTTTCACGTATTGATAACGAGGATTACAATACGAAGCTGACTGTCGTGGATACCTCTCGAACGAACACGGGTGTATATAAGCTTAAAGCTGAGAATATAAATGGTGTCGATGAAGCTGAAGTAGAAGTTACAATAATCGACAAACCTGCTAGGCCGGAAGGACCCTTAGAAGTTACGGATATTCACAAGGAGGGTTGTAAACTTCAGTGGAAGAAGCCCAAAGATGACGGTGGGGTACGGCTTACTAGTTATATAATTGAGAAATTTGATACTGCAGTAGGTCGCTGGGTTCCTGTTGGTACAGTAGATCCCGAAAAAACTGAACAAGAAATTAAGGGGCTCGAGCCCAATCATAGATATCAATTCCGTGTAAAAGCTGTGAACGAAGAGGGCGAATCTGAACCATTAGAAACTGAGTCGACCATAGTAGCTAAGAATCCGTTCGATGTTGCTGCTCCACCTGGTCTTCCCGAATTTGAAGACTGGGATGAAAACCACGTTGAACTTAAATGGGAACCACCTATTCGTGATGGTGGCGCCTATGTTACCAGCTATATCATTGAAGTCATGGATAAAAATTCTGGTGAGTTTGTTAAGGCTGCTGAAACAGACGGCCCTGTTTGCAAAGGAGTTGTCGAAAAATTGGAAGAAGGTCAACAATATAAGTTCCGTGTTAGAGCAGTTAACAAGGCTGGCCTATCGGAGCCGTCTGAGCAAACGAACTGGCATATTGCCAAGCCACGTTTCCGTAAGTTTCCTCTGTTTTTCTCCAATATAGAGAAATGCTGATTATACAAAAGAACTTACCTTAAATCTCTCTCTTTCATGTAGTTAAGCCACACATTGATCGCACAAACCTAAAACCATATACTGTTAAAGTAGGACTTTCTATTAGTCTGGATATTAATATTAAAGGTGAACCAACGCCAAAGGTAGAATGGTTTTTCAACGACCAACTGCTAGTATCTGAAGACGAAGGAGTTAAAATCGATAATATTGATTACAATACTAAGTTCTTTGTGATGCGCGCCAAGCGGCTCATGTCCGGTAAATATACTATCAAAGCATCCAACGAAGTTGGTGAAGATGTTGCCGAATTAGATATTACGATATTAGGAAAGCCTGGCAAGCCTAAGGGTCCATTACAAGTTAATGATATCACGAAACATGGTTGCAGATTAAAATGGGAAAAACCCGAAGATGACGGAGGATCTCCTGTTGATTATTATGAAATTGAAAAGCTTGATCCTTATACTGGTCAGTGGCTACCTTGTGGTAAGAGCACAGAACCCGGAGCTAAGGTGATTGGCTTAAGTGAAGGTAAGCCATACAAATTTCGTGTACGTGCAGTAAATAAGGAAGGTGAATCATATGACTTGGAAACTGATAAGCCCATTATAGCTAAAAATCCCTTTGATGAGCCAGATAAACCAAGTCGTCCAGAACCAACTAATTGGGATAAAGACTTTGTTGACTTAGCTTGGGATCCACCAAAAAGTGACGGTGGTGCCCCTGTTCAGAAATATATTGTTCAGATGCGCGATAAAGCGGGAAGAGGCTGGGTGGATGCCGCAACTGTGCCTGGTGATCATCTAAAAGGTACTGTGACCGGTGTCGAAGAAGGCCATGAATATGAATTCCGCATTGTGGCTATTAACAAAGCTGGTCCAAGTGATCCTAGTGATGTTTCAAAATCTGTTGTTGCCAAACCTAGATTCCTTAAACCTCACATCGATCGCAAAAATTTACAAAAAAAAACATTGTGCAGCGGACAAATGTTACATATGGAAGCCGTTGTTAAAGGTGAACCGCCGGCAAAGGTTACATGGACTTATAACGGTGATATTTTAAAAAGTACAGATAGAATCAAAATTGAATGCGAAGACTATAAAACTACATTCATAATGTCTAAAGTAAAACGCTCTGATAAGGGTGTATATATCGTCACTGCCAATAATGATTCCGGATCCGATACGGTTGAAGTTGAGTTAGAAGTACTGTGTAAACCCAGCAAGCCTAAAGGTCCATTGGCTATTTCCGATCTTACTGCTGAAAGTGTACACTTAAAATGGGATATACCAGATGACGATGGTGGTGAACCAATTGAACATTATGTTGTTGAACGCATGGATACTGAAACGGGACGTTGGGTTCCTGTATTGACTACAAAATTTCCTGAAGCTGACGTAACTGGTCTTACTGAAGGCAAGGAATATTTATTACGTGTCAAGGCTGTCAATGCCGAAGGTGAATCGGAACCATTGGTAACAGACATCCCGATAACAGCTAAGAATCCCTATGATCCGGCTGATACTCCTGGAAAGCCGCAAGTTATCGACTGGTCTAGCAATCATGCTGATTTAAAATGGCGTACCCCAGATGATGATGGCGGTGCTCCTATTACTGGATACATTATTGAAAGGAAAGACAATAATATTGGTAAGTGGCAAAAAGTATTGGAGACTAATACACCAGAACCAAAAGCTCGCGTCAACGATTTAATAGAAGGTACTAAATATCAATTCCGCGTTAAAGCTGTTAATAAGGCGGGTCAAAGCAAACCCTCAGAACCTTCGGAGCAAATAATTGCTAAGGATAGATTTGCTCCACCAAAAATCGATCGTACTAATATTAAGGATATTACCGTTAAAGCGGGTAATCATATTCGTTTCGATATTAAGGTGTCAGGAGAACCCCCCGCTACCAAGGCTTGGTTTCATAATAAATCCCGCTTGGAAAGTGATGAAGTTATTATTGATTTAGAATCTCACCGCACTAAATTAGCCATACCAATTGCCAAACGCGAACGTACAGGCAAATATACGCTCAAGGCTGAGAATGAGTCCGGTAATGATGAAGCCTCATTTGTAATTACCGTATTAGATCGTCCTGGCCAGCCTGAAGGTCCACTTCGCATATCCAACGTTCACAAGGAGGGTTGTAAACTTAAGTGGAATCCTCCTTTGGATGATGGTGGCTTACCAATTGAATATTACATTGTTGAAAAAATGGATGTTGAAACGGGCCGCTGGTTGCCTTCAGGTCGTTTCAAGGATCCATTTGCCGAAGTAAATAATTTAGTTCCGGGACAGGAGTATAAATTTCGTGTATTGGCGGTTAATATAGAAGGTGAATCAGATCCATTGAACGGTGACAAATCTATAATTGCGAAAAACCCATTCGATGAGCCCGGAAAACCCGGTACACCAGAAGCCGTGGACTGGGATAAAGATCATGTGGATCTTATTTGGAAACCACCACTTAATGATGGAGGATCCCCTATTACAAGTTATGTAGTAGAAAAACGTGAAAAAGGCACTGATAAATGGATTAAAGGCATTGAGGTTCCAGCTCCACTTCTTAGTGATGAATACAAAGCTACTGTACCAAACTTAGATGAAAACTGTGAATACGAATTTAGAATTAAAGCTATAAATGCCACGGGACCTAGTGAACCCTCAGATGCTAGTAAATCAGTCGTTACGAAACCACGTAAATGTGAGTATCATATTTATATATAATAAGTTCAAGAAAGAAAAATTTATTTATCTAATTAAACTTATATATATTTTAGTGGCACCTAAAATCGATCGTCGTTACATTCACTCTTATAATGTAAAAGCCGGAGAGCCTATCTGCTTGGATATTCAAATAATTGGTGAGCCAGCTCCAGATGTTGTTTGGAGTCAAAATGGCAAATCAATTCAACAAACGACTTCTCGCCATATTGATAATGTACCATATAACACTAAATATATCAATGCAAATACAGAACGTAAAGATACCGGCCTTTATAAAATTGTTGCCACTAATAAATATGGACAGGATCAAGTAGAATTCGAAATTAATGTTATAAGTATGTGAAGTAGCTTTAAAATCCAACCAAATTATTAAAATCATACCGTTTTTATACATATTACAGCTAAGCCAGCAAAGCCGGAGGGTCCACTAGAAGTATCACACACTCATAAAGAAGGTTGTAAACTAAAGTGGAAAAAACCAAAGGATGATGGTGGAGAGCCAATTGATGAGTATATCATTGAAAAGTTTGATCCTGATACTGGTATTTGGTTGCCTTGTGGCAAGAGTGACATTACTGAGTTTCAAGTTGATGGCTTAACTCCCGGTCATGAATATAAATTTCGCGTTAAAGCTGTAAATAAGGAAGGTGAATCTGAACCTTTGGAAACATTTGGTACAATTGTGGCAAGAGATCCCTTTATTACACCTTCAAAACCAGGAGCACCCAACCCAACAGACTGGACCGCGAATAAAGTTGAATTAGCCTGGGCGGAACCTGCTAGTAATGGTGGATCACCCATTACAGGCTATATTATTGAAAAGAAAGATAAGTATAGTCCTATGTGGGAAAAGGCACTTGAAACAAATACTACAGAGCCATTGGCTACAATAAATGGCCTTATTGAAGGCAATGAATATCAATTCCGTGTTATTGCCGTTAACAAGGCGGGTTACTCCGAACCTTCCGATGCTGGAAAAACATTTTTGGCGAAACCTCGCTACTTGCCACCAAAGATTGATCGCCGCAATTTAAAAAATATCACGATTTCTTCGGGCTCTACATTGAAATTTGATGCAAACATAGTTGGTGAGCCAGCTCCAAAGGTAGATTGGCGTTTCACAAATTGTCCCTTGCAAACGGGCAAAAATATCACCATTGATTCCTTAGATTATTATACAAAATTAGTTATTCGTCCTGCTGAACGAAGTAATTCAGGGAATTACGTTGTAACGGCCACAAATAGCTCGGGAAAGGATTCGGTTCAAGTTAGCGTAGTGATAACAGATAAACCCACTCCACCTAAAGGTCCTTTGCAAATTTCAGATGTTCATAAGGAAGGCTGTCATCTTAAATGGAAACGTCCAGAAGACGATGGTGGTACTCCTATAGAATACTTCCAAGTTGATAAACTTGATCCAGAAACTGGTTGCTGGATTCCTTGCTGCCGTTCGTCTGAACCTCAAGCAGATGTCACTGGTCTTAACCCGGGAGGTGAATATAAATTCCGAGTCTCTGCTGTTAATGCGGAAGGTGAATCAACTCCTTTACTTGGCGATGAATCAATTGTTGCCAAAAATCCATTTGACGAGCCTGGCAAACCCGACAACCTTAAAATAATCGATTGGGATAAAGATCATATTGAGTTAGCCTGGACTCCTCCATTAAATGACGGTGGATCACCGATTACTGGATATATTATAGAAAAGAAAGATAAATATGGAAAATGGGAAAAAGCCGCTGACATACCTGCGGATCAAACAAATGCTACCGTACCTGATTTAATTGAAGGTCAAACGTATGAGTTTCGAGTTTCAGCCGTTAATGCAGCTGGTCCTGGTGAACCATCTGATACCACACCACCGATCGTTGCTAAGCCACGTAATAAAAGCCCTCTTATTGATCGCACTAATCTTATAGAAGTTCGTATAAAAGGTGGTCAAAGTTTTACATTTGATTGCAAGGTTTCAGGAGAACCAGCACCAAAAACTAAGTGGTTACTCAATAAACGTGAAGTATATACCAAGGATAATATTAAAGTAACTCATGTGGATTATAATACAAAATTAAAGGTATCGAATGCAACGCGTTCCGATTCTGGGTTATATACCATACATGCTGAAAATATGAGTGGTCAAGATAGTGCCGCTGTCAAAGTTACAGTGATTGATAAACCTTCACCACCAAATGGACCACTGAAAGTTGATAACGTGTATGCCGAAGGCTGCTCATTGCACTGGAATCCTCCTGACGATGATGGAGGGCAACCAATTGAAAACTACGTTATTGAAAAATTGGATGAAATTACTGGCCGCTGGGTGGCAGCTGGTGAGACCGATGGGCCTACTACTAACTTTGATGTTGAAGGACTCATCCCCGGCCATAAATACAAGTTCCGCGTTCGCGCCAAGAGCCGCCAAGGTGCTTCAGAACCATTGACCGCTCCTCATACAATAGAAGCTAAGAATCCTTATGGCGAACCAACAAAACCTGGAATTCCTGAGATTAAGGACTTCGACACGAACTTTGTAGATTTAGAATGGACACGACCTGAAAGTGATGGAGGCTCGCCGATTACAGGTTATGTAATTGAAAAGCGAGATAAATACTCTCCAAACTGGGAAACATGTGCAGAAGTTGATGGGGATGTTACTTCGGGTCACGTACCTGATTTACTTGAAGGAGTTAAATATGAATTTCGTGTACGCTCTATTAATAAGGCTGGGCCAGGCGTACCAAGTGATGCTTCACTACCCCATGTCGCTCGTCCTAAAAACTTACCACCCAAAATCGACCGCAATTTTATGCTTGATATAAAAGTACGCGCTGGAAATACTTTCGAATTTGGTGTACCGGTTATCGGTGAACCTACACCAACTAAGGAGTGGATTCACGATGGCAATGCCATTATTAACACCAATCGTGTCAAATTAGTCAACGAGGATTATCATACAAAGTTGCGCATAGTTGACGCAAAGCGTATTGACACTGGCGAATATACTTTAGTAGCTCGTAATATTAATGGCCTGGATAGAGCCACTGTTAAAGTGACTGTTTTGGACATTCCTTCAGTGCCAGAAGGTCCTCTTCGTCCTGATGAAGTCACTAGGAACTCAATCGCACTACGATGGCGGCCACCTAAAGATGATGGTGGATCGGAAATAACACATTATATTGTAGAAAAAATGGATACTGATGCCATGAGATGGGTACCTGTAGGTGAGTGCGCAGACTGCGCAATCCGTGCTGACAACCTAATTGAGGGCCATGACTATAACTTCCGCGTACGGGCTGTTAATAAACAGGGCCAGTCTCAACCTTTGGTAACAGCACAATCTATTACTGCGAAGGATCCTTTCACACGACCAGACAAGCCGGGTCAACCTCAAGCTATCAATTGGGGCAAACATTTTGTTGATCTTGAGTGGCAAAGCCCTAAACGTGATGGTGGTTCTCCAATAACAGGCTTCATCATAGAGAAGCGCCCCAAGTTTGGACAATGGGAAAAGGTTCTCGAAGTACCTGGAAATGAAACTAAAGCCAATATTCCCGACTTAACTGAAGGTCTAGAATACGAGTTCCGCATAATTGCTGTCAACCGTGGTGGACCAAGTGATCCATCTGATCCCACCGCACCCATTATATGTAAACCCCGCTTTTTGGCCCCATACTTCGATAAGTCATTACTCAATGATATTACTGTACATGCTGGAAAGGTACTTGGTTGGACATTACCTATTGAATCTTCGCCAAGACCTTCGGTTAAATGGTTATTCAATGGAAAGGAAATAGTACCATCACCTCGTATCGACATGAATTTATTCCAAAATGAATTAACGTTCGAAATCTCAAGTGCGCTCCGATCTGATGAAGGGAGATATACGCTAATTTTGAAAAATGAACATGGCTCGTTCGACGCCTCAGCTCATGCAACAGTTTTGGACCGTCCAAGTCCACCAATAGGTCCATTAGTTATCAGTAAAATTACTCGTGATGGCTGCCATCTAACGTGGCAAATTCCAATAGATGATGGTGGATCTCCAATCTTACATTATATTATAGAGAAAATGGATTTGTCACGTGGAACATGGTCAGATGCCGGCATGAGTACGCATCCAGTTCACGATGTTACTCGTCTGACACACAGAAAAGAATATTTATTCCGTGTAAAGGCTGTAAATGCCATAGGGGAGTCAGAACCATTGGAAGCTTCTAAGAGTATAATAGCCAAAAACGAATTTGACGAACCCGATGCGCCCGGAAAACCAATTGTGACTGACTGGGACAGAGATCATGTTGATTTACAATGGGCTGAACCCAAAAATGATGGGGGTTCTCCGATTATTGAATATATTATTCAAAAGAAAGAAAAGGGTAGCCCATATTGGGTTAACGTTGTGCATGCTCCACCAACTAAGACTGCAGCAACTGTGGCTGACCTAACTGAAGGACAGGAGTACGAGTTCCGAATTATTGCTGTAAATAAAGCTGGACAGTCAGAACCATCTGAACAATCGGATATGGTCCAAGCTAAAGCTAGGTATTTGGCCCCTAAGATAATTACACCTTTGCATGATGTACGCATTAAAGCGGGACTTATTTTTCATACTGATATCAACTTTATTGGTGAGCCAACCCCTGAAGTCATTTGGGATCTTAACAATATATCTCTTGTTAATACTGAACGCACAACGATTACTTCTATCGGCTACCACACGGTTGTTCATACTGTTAATTGTAAACGAAGTGATTCTGGACGTTATCATCTATTACTACGCAACGATTCGGGTGTAGATGAAAGTAGCTTTGAACTTACCGTCCTCGATCGCCCAGGACCTCCAATTGGGCCTTTAGAATATGAAGAAATTACTGCAAACTCAGTCACAGTTTCTTGGAAACCACCAAAAGACAATGGAGGATCAGAAATTTCTGCGTATGTTGTTGAGAAACGAGACTTGACTCATGGTGGTGGCTGGGTTCCAGCTGTGACATATGTTAATGCAAAATATAATCACGTGGTAGTACCACGCTTGTTAGAAGGCACTCAGTATGAATTCAGAGTAATAGCTGAAAATCTACAAGGTCTATCTGATGCGCTTACATCGGAAGAACCAGTTATTGCTAAAAACCAATACACCGTACCGGGTGCTCCTAGTAAACCTGAACTCACTGAAAGTGACAAGGACCACATCGTCTTAAAATGGAAAACTCCCATTAGCAATGGAGGATCTCCTATTATTGGTTATGATATTGAACGTCGTGATGTTACCACAGGTCGTTGGATTAAAATTAATTCTGAACCTGTGCCAGGCACCACATACACAGACGATCGCGTTACTGCTGATCATCAATATCAGTACCGCGTTGCTGGAGTTAATGCTGCCGGAAATGGCAAATATTCAGAACCATCGAGTATATTAACAGCGAAATCAATGCGAGAAAAACCACGTTTGCATTTAGATGGATTAATTAGTCGTAAAATTAAGGTGCGTGCCAGTGAACCAATTAACATTAATATACCAATTTCTGGTGCACCAACTCCCACCGTTGAATGGAAACGTGGTAGCCATAAAATACCAGAAAATAACCGCTTCTCATTTAATACAAATACAGAAAGAACTATTATCCGAATTGATGATACAAATAGAGAAGATGCTGCTGTTTACAATGTAACTGTATCAAATGAATTTGGGAAAGATAGTGCGGATATTGAAATCATTGTTGTCGATAAGCCTTCTCCTCCTGAGGGACCCCTGACTTATACGGAAACTGCGCCAGACCACATTTCGCTCTCTTGGAATCCTCCCAAAGATAATGGAGGCAGCGAAATTACTGGCTATGTAATCGAAGTAAGTGAATTTGGTGTAGATAGTTGGCGAGCAGTGCCAGGATACTGTTCAAAGACTAACTATACTGTAAAAAGCCTGACTGAAGGAAAGAAATATGTACTCCGCGTTAGAGCTCAGAACATTTATGGCCTATCTGACCCCTTACAAGGTAAGCCGGTGGTTGCTAAATCGCCATTTGATCCCCCAGATGCACCGAGCCAGCCAGTAGTTACTTCTTATTCAGCAACATCTGCGAGATTGGAATGGCGTGCACCGGAATACTGTGGAGGTAAACCAATTACTGGATACATCGTTGAAAGGCGTGAACGTGGTGGTGAATGGATCAAATGTAATAACTATCCTACTCCTAATACCAGCTTTACAGTACCTGAGTTATGTGAAGGCGCTCGCTATGAGTTCCGTGTTTTAGCTATAAACGAAGCTGGTCCTGGTAAGCCTTCTAAGCCTTCAGAACCAATAACTGCTGAGTTGCAAAGATACAAACCTGACCCACCAGATCCACCAAAGCCAGATCGTATTACAAAGGATAGTATAACACTCTCATGGCGTCCACCTAGAAATGATGGCAAGTCAAAAATAAAGGGCTATATCCTAGAAATTAGGCCAAAGGATTCAAAAAATTGGGAACCTGTTAATGAACTACCCATTAAAAATACCCTTTATACAATACCCAACCTAAAAGAAGGTGAAGAATATATGTTCCGAGTTTCGGCTATTAATGAATTAGGTTCTTCAGATCCTTCGAAACCAACTCAACCAATTGTTATCCAAGAACAACCTAATAAGCCATGTATGGATTTGGGAGGTGTACGCGATATAATCTGTCGCGCTGGTGAAGATTTTAGCATTCACGTACCATATATTGGTTTCCCCACTCCTACTGCCCACTGGTACGCTAATGATACTGTACTTGAGGACGACGGACAACGCTTGTTCCAACGACTAACAAATGATGCTGCTTCCCTTATTGTTAAAAACTCGAAACGTTCGTACTCTGGGCAGTATAGATTGCAATTGAGAAATCCTTTTGGCTTTGACACAGCTACCATTAATGTTAAGGTTCTTGATCGCCCCAAACCCCCCATTAATTTGTGTGCCGACGAATTTGCTGGTGATGCCCTAACTTTATATTGGACTCCGCCTAAGGATGATGGAGGTTCGCCTATTACTAATTATATAATTGAAAAAAAAGAAACCAATTCTTCAACTTGGTCTAAGGTCAGCAGCTATTGTACTGTTCCTTTTGTTCGTATACGAAATCTAAATATCGGACGTGAGTATGACTTTCGTGTGTTTGCTGAAAACAAATATGGGCTATCTGATCCGGCTATCATAGATGAACATATCCGCGCCAGGCATCCGTTTGACATTCCTAATGCTCCAGGTGAACCGCGCAGTATTGATTCCACGGAAGATAGTATTACAATATCTTGGATCAAGCCCAGACATGATGGTGGTTCTCCTCTAACTGGATATATCATTGAAAAACGTTTGATCAGTGAAGAGAAATGGACGAAAGCTATACAAACATTATGCCCAAGTCTTACTTGTAAAATACCTAATCTTATTGAAAATGCTGAGTATGAATTTCGAGTGGCTGCCGTAAATGCAGCTGGGCAGTCACCGTATAGCGCTTCTAGTGATCCTATATTCTGTCGTCGAGCACCGCATGCACCCAAGATAACTTCAGACCTATCAATTCGTGATATGACAGTCATTGCTGGCGAGGAGTTTCGTATTACCGTGCCATATCATGCTAATCCTCGTCCTATCGCATTTTGGACTGTAAATAATCAAAAAGTTTTGCAAGATAATCGTATTAAATTTGAAACTACCGACTTTAACACGATTTATCATAACAAATGTGCAAAACGTTCAGAAACTGGTGCCTATACTATTACTTTGTCGAATAGTAAAGGTTCAGATTCAGCTTCATGCTTTGTTACTGTGGTCGATAAACCTGGAATTCCTCAGGGTCCTTTGCTCGCTTCAGATATTACACCCGATACTTGTTCACTCTCTTGGAAGACACCACTAGATGATGGCGGCTCACCTATTACCAACTATGTGGTCGAGAAACTTGACAATAGTGGAACTTGGGTGAAATTAAGCAGTTTTGTACGTAATATTCACTACGATGTCATGGGACTTGAACCAAATCGCAAGTACCACTTTCGAGTTCGAGCGGAAAACCAATATGGCCTTTCTGAACCATTAGAAATGGATGATCCTATTACAGCTAAATACCAGTTCACAGTCCCTGATCCTCCAGGTCAACCTAAAGTCATTGACTGGGATTCCGGTAACGTCACTCTACTTTGGACTCGTCCAGGAAGTGATGGTGGTTCCCGCATCCAAGGATACCAAATTGAATACCGTGATATTGTTAACG
Organism: Ormia ochracea; assembly: GCA_963402855.1. Taxonomy (NCBI): domain Eukaryota; kingdom Metazoa; phylum Arthropoda; class Insecta; order Diptera; family Tachinidae; genus Ormia; species Ormia ochracea. Next base: position 4,820,851 of record OY727110.1, on the reverse strand, counting down.
ATTCAGCTTGGAATACTTATGAATTCCTAATAAAAGACACAAAGTATCAATTGTACAATCTAACAAATGGTTGCGAATATGAATTTAGGGTCAAGGCCAAGAATGCTGCTGGATTTAGTAAACCTTCTGCACCTTCCACACGGTTTAAGCTTAAGGGCAAGTTCACTGTTCCATCACCACCTGGTACACCACAAGTAGTAAAGGTTGGCAAAAACTATGTTGACCTTAAATGGGAAAAACCTTATAGTGATGGTGGATCACGCATAACTGGCTACTTAGTGGAGCGTCGCGATATTGGCGGAGCTCTTTGGGTGAAATGCAATGATTACAATATAATGGATACAGAATATACAGTTATAAACCTTATTGAAATGGGAGACTACGAATTTCGCATATTCGCAATTAATGCCGCTGGACGTTCTGAGCCAAGCTCTTGTACAATGCCTATTAAAATTTGTGAGATATTAGGCGGTGAGAAGCCTGAATGGATCACTCGCTTGCAAGATCGCGTTGCACCTTTTGGAAAAGATTATACACTGAAATGCCAAGCTAGTGGTAAGCCTGCTCCCAGGGCTAGGTGGTTGCGTAATGGAAAAGAAATTCAAATGGGCTGTGGCCATTATACATGCGATAGCAAGGATGGTGTTTTCCGCTTGCACATATCAAATGTTCAAAATGGAGATGACGGTGATTACACCTGTGAAGCTTTAAACTCCCTTGGTTTTGTACATACCTCCGGATATTTGAAGATTGGCTCGCCACCAGTTATTAACCGTTGCCCAACAGAATTGTTTTGGCCGGAGGGTGATAACACTAAAGTTAAAATCTTCTATGGTGGTGATCAGCCAATGAATGTCAAAATCACCCGAAACAACGAACCGATTACAGAAGGTGAACCACACTTTAAATATACTTTATTCGATGATTATATAGCTATATTTATTCGTGATATTGTCAAATCCGATGCTGGGATGTATGAAGTTGAATTCTCAAATGAATCGGGAACAGCTAGCGGGCATTTTGATGCGCGAATTACGGGCTTACCTTCTGCCCCTGTTGGCCCTATAGGAGTTTCTCATATTAACAAATACTCGTGCACTTTGGTTTGGCGCCCACCTTCCTTTGATGGTGGTCTTCGTGTCACTCATTACGTAGTTGAACGCAAAGATATTACTTCACCACATTGGATAACTGTATCCAGCTTCTGCAAAGAAACATTATTTAATATTCAAGGATTAATTGAAAATCAAGAATATGTATTCCGTGTTATGGCTGTAAACGAGAATGGCATGGGGCCGCCATTAGAAGGTCTTAGTCCGATTAAAGCAAAGGCTCCAATTGATCCGCCATCTCCACCTGGCATACCTAAGGTTTATGAAATTGGTGAGGACTTTGTGCACTTGGATTGGGATAAGCCTATGTCGGATGGCGGTGCTCACATTCAAGGTTATTGGATAGATAAGCGAGAGGTTGGCAGTAGCACATGGCAGCGAGTAAATATTACCATTTCTATCACCACTCAAATTAATTGCCCCAACCTAATTGAGGGGCGTCAATACGAATTCCGCGTCTTTGCACAAAATGAAGCCGGTCTCTCTAAAGAATCTGTAGCTTCAACTCCAGTTAAAATGATTGATCCAAAAGCAGCCACAGCACCTATTATCGTGAAACCGCTTCGCGATGCCCAATGCATACAAAACCATAACGCTCAATTCAGCTGTACAATTACCGGTATTCCTAAGCCAGTTATAACATGGTATAAAGGAGCACGCGAAATTACAAATGGTACTCGCTACTATATGTACGCTGAAGGTGACAATTACTTTTTAAATATAAACGACATTTTTGGTGAAGATGCCGACGAATACATTTGCCGTGCTGTTAATAAAGCTGGTGCTAAATCCACACGCGCCGCTTTAGCTATTGCAAGTAAGTAATGAAAAAAATTAGCCTTATTCACAACGGGGATGCAGTGCGATAGTTTTTGTATTTTCCTTTAAAATGTAAACTACATTCCGTGTCTTTATTAAGAATTAAGTATACAATGAATTTTAGTCAAGACACGCTTTTCAAAAGTAAGCGATAAGTTGACTTTATTAATTCAATTTTCATACATAAAAGTTATAACGTTCAATGTGCTACTACTCTAAATATATACAAAGTACAACATTCATTTTTATATTTTAAATCATGAGTTTTATATTATTTTCTCCTAGTCTAAGTATTCTAATTAAATAATATAGAATATAAGTTATAAATATAAATAAAATAATAAATTAAATTCAGTATATCCGTATAAAAAAATTTCTATTAAATATTACACATTTGTACTTTTAGCTGCACCAAAGTTGAATGTACCACCAAGATTCCGTGATACTGCATACTTTGATAAGGGTGAGAACGTTATCGTTAAAATACCATTTGCAGGTTTCCCCAAGCCTCGTATCTATTGGGTACGTGGTGGTGAAAATATTGAATCAGGTGGTCATTATAGTGTTGAAACTAAAGAACGACACGCCATTTTAACTATACGCGATGGCTCGAGGATGGACTCAGGCCCATATAGAATAACTGCCGAGAACGAATTAGGTTCCGATACAGCCATTATTAAAATACAAATTAGCGATCGACCAGATCCTCCACGATTCCCAACGGTTGATAACATTAGCATTGATTCGTTATCGCTTAGTTGGAAAGCCCCCGTATGGGATGGTGGTAGTGATATTACGAACTATTTAGTGGAAAAACGCGAACATCCTCTATCCTCTTGGCTACGTGTTGGTAATACCCGTTTCACTACAATGGCTGTGACTGGATTAACACCTGGCAAAGAATACGAGTTCCGCATTTATGCAGAGAATGTTTACGGGCGCTCAGATCCTTCAGACATAAGCACATTAGCTAAAACGAAGGATGCTATTAAAAAGAAACCTAAAGAGCGGAAATGGGAAATCGACGAAAACGGGAAAAAAGTTCGTGGCAAGGCTGATGGACCAATTAAAGATTATGATTCATATGTTTTTAATATTTATTCAAAATATGTGCCGCAACCAGTTGAAATTTCGCATGATAACGTTTACGATAAATATGATATTCTGGAGGAAATCGGCACCGGCGCCTTTGGAGTTGTACATAGATGCCGAGAACGTAGTACTGGAAATATTTTCGCTGCTAAATTCATACCAGTTTCACATGTTATTGAAAAGGATTTGATACGTCGAGAAATTGATATAATGAATCAGTTGCATCATCAGAAATTAATAAATTTACATGACGCCTTCGAAGATGACGAGGAAATGGTCTTAATTTTGGAGTTGTAAGTAATTATTGATAGTCTATAAGTAGATAAGTGTATATAAAAAATTCACTTTAATAATTTATATTAAGCCTGTCTGGTGGAGAACTTTTCGAGCGTATAACAACTGAAGGTTATTGCATGACAGAAGCGGAAGTTATTAACTACATGAGACAAATCTGCGAAGGGATACGCCACATGCATGAAAAGAATATAATCCATTTGGATCTGAAACCTGAAAATATTATGTGCCAAACTCGTATGAATACAAATGTGAAATTAATAGATTTCGGTCTAGCAACTAGATTGGATCCTAATGAGGTGGTAAAGATTACAACAGGTACTGCTGAATTTGCTGCCCCTGAAATTGTAAACCGCGAGCCTGTAGGATTTTATACTGACATGTGGGCTGCTGGCGTATTAACGTACGTTTTGCTTAGTGGACTATCGCCTTTTGCTGGAGATAGCGATATCCAGACACTTAAAAACGTAAGGGCTTGTGATTGGGACTTTGATGAACAGGCCTTTCGCAATATTTCCGAAGAAGGTAAAGACTTTATTCGTAAACTTCTTGTAGCCAATAAGGAAAAACGTATGACTGCACATGAATGTCTATTACATCCATGGCTAACGGGTGATCACAGTAATTTAACACAAAAAATTTCACGCGACCGTTACCTTGCATTCCGGGATAAACTTCGAAAGAAGTACGAAGACTTTGAAAAATATTTATTACCTCTTGGCCGTCTATCGGAATACTCATCATTACGGAAACTTCTTATGGAGAAATACAAAATACATGACACATCATTTGATCGGCGCCAAGCAGCTCCTCGCTTTGTAATACGTCCCACATCTCAATTCTGTTACGAAGGTCAAAGCGTTAAATTCTATTGTAGATGTATAGCTATCGCTACACCCACTCTCACATGGACTCACAATAATGTTGAACTGCGACAAAGTGTTAAATATATGAAGCGATATGTTTGCGACGATTATTACTTCATTATTAATCGTGTGAAACTAGAAGATCGCGGTGAGTACATTATACGAGCTGAAAATCACTATGGATCTCGCGAAGAAGTCGTCTTCTTAAATGTTCAGCCATTGCCTAAGGAACCGCCTAGATATATCCATGAATCAACTCCAGTTCGCCGTCGTGAACCTTTGCCTCATACTTTCTGGCAAGAGGAATCAGAAACGGCTCCCAGTTTTACATTCCTGTTACGACCACGCGTTATGCAGGCTCGTGATACCTGTAAACTTCTCTGCTGTTTAAGTGGGAAACCAGTTCCAACAGTTAAATGGTATAAAGATGGACGAGAACTTAATAAATATGACTATGCTATGACCCATTCGGACGGTGTTGTCACAATGGAAATTATCGATTGTAAGCCCTCAGATTCTGGTAAATACACATGCAAAGCGACAAATTGCCATGGAACCGATGAAACTGAATGTGTTGTCATTGTTGAAGGTACGCATTTCAATTTATATCGTTCAGTTCAAATGTGTACCAAATTATACCACATACAACCATCAACTGGTTTCTTTTGATTTTATATTATAAAATTGATTTTACTTACTGGATTCTTGCATTTGAGATTTACATTATCAGCATGAAATCATGTTTCATGATACCTCTTGGAATTTATATCAGATTTGAATGATTCTTTATAAATACAACAGGAAAGTTAATGTACTGAATTTTTATATCACACCATTGTGCCAAAAGCCCTTTCGATATCGAGGAAAACGACTCCAGTACTTTTATGATTTCTTTTACTGTTTTCAGTAAAAAAAAAAATTACTTTTTATTTATATTTTTTTTCTCCAAAATCAAGTAATCTTAAAATCTTGAAAATCTTTTCAAAGATTTATAGAGTAAGCTTAAGATGCTAATTTGCCTATATCTAGTAGGCACATTAGGCGTTTCCCCATTTTATGGATAACAATTATTTTCGATTTCTAGCAAACAAGGGGAAATATGTCCATTAACTGAGCAACAATTAAATTTATAATGTCATAACTTAAATTGGGCATATTTTTTTAATATAATATTTATACCGTCCATTTTAAGTGCCTTTTTTGAATATTGAGAGAATATTTAGATCAGATATTTCAGATCAGATCATAGTAAAATAAAGCACGAAAATGAGAAGATAGATAGCAGTATTCCTGGCCCGTCTTGTGCCCACCTATTCTAGTTTTCAGCCTAGTTTTTGCTGCACGTGAATAAGACAAGAAACTAAACAGCACTCTTTTATAATACGATCACTTTTTTTATTCGTAGAAATCAAACGTGTTCTTGGATTGTAAACTAGGTTACTTATGTAGACTAGTCTACGGTGATACTTAAAAGAATTTATTTCCTATACATTGTAATTTCCTATGATTCAATTTATATTATGGTTTATAATTATAAAGCATGACAACTTGTATGTATGTCAGTTGTATCTCACTGGTATCATTTCCCTTTTAATTATTTTAATTTTATATTAAAACAAAAATTAATGCACTTTTTTTTTGAATAGGAGAATGGGTTACACCTGAGCAAGCAGAACTTGCTCATAATTTCTTATATTCAGGAGGTAAAGATATTTTTAAAAGAAAACAAAACTATGCATATTGTCAATGTTTTAACTATATTTATGTTAATTAAATTATTTGTCTCTAAAGAAAGAATACTCAATTAACCACAACTACTAATTTTAATATCGCAAACTATAAACAAAAGTACGCATCTACACACATTATACACTTATATTACCATGTACATAAATATGCAAATCTATTTTATAATGTTTCTAATTTACTCGTCCTAAGCATTATAAAAACAAGACCAATTACGCAACTGCTGTCACTAGAGTATATTGCGGCTTTATAACTTTTTTTACAAATTCTTTAAATTAAATCAAATAGAAAACAAAGATAACGAGAGTAATTTTGAGAATGACTTCTTTAATTTGAGACAGCTTTCTGAGACAAGTCAGTCTTAAAAATTTCTTCATTTGGAAAAAGTTTGTAGAAATTTAATCTTATGGACATTTGAAATATAATTTAACTCCTAACGCACCTGACTTAAGTTTTAGACTTACAGAAATAATTTTATCCAAATTTAAATTTCTTACCATTTCAATGTTTACGAAAGACTTCATGGGTTTATATCCGCTTGCTTTGGCTACAGAAATATATATATTATAAAACTAACATTTAAATTTTATGTAATATATTTATTTCCTATTACAACGCTGAAATCCTGCAACTTCATTGCACTTCCGTTTAACACCTTAAGTGACTACATTTCTTGTAGATACGTATATGCATATGTGATGATGTACATATGTATGCATGCACGGTATTATAATTTAAAAAAATATATATACATATATTCCGCGCATGAAGGTTTGCAAATAGAACCAACTACTTTTTTATTAAATTAAACTATTCATAAAATGTCCGTTTTTTCTTTGGGAAACTTGTTTATTTAGATCGCAAATATATTGAACAACCACTAAAGCCCGTGCCACCACCAATAATAACCAGAATCCAGTTAAGTTCTACTACTTACAACAGTAGCAACTCATATTCTTCATCGATGAGACAGGATAATACATCATTCAATCATTCTTCAGTTAATGAAAACTACTCATCCAGCACCAATAAGGTAAGCTGTATTATAAAAGAAATTGAAATCATCGTATGGCAAAACGATTGTTAAATTTATAATTGGCTTAAAGTACGAAATTTTTATAGGATAGCCCTTTTTAAACTACACAATAACTTAAAAATTCATCATAGTAAAAACCTGTCGTGAATATTGTTGATAACATTTTTCGTTAAATATCGATATTTTTTATTCGCTTTCGATAAATTCTTCAGGAACCTATTTTTCTTGCAGATCAACTTTTATGGTAGAAAGCTCTAACTTAGAATGGTTCACTATTATATATAATCCATGCAATAAATCTGTCGTGAATATTGTTGATAGCATTTTTCGTTGAATATCGATATTTTTTATTCGCTTTCAATAAATTCTTTAGGAATAAATAGTATGAGTAAGGGCACGCTCTCTCATTTGAGATTCGCATCCGGGTCATAATTAAAGACCGAATTATTTGTGTTGAATTTAATTTTCAATCTTCATTTTTGACTGCAAAATAATAGCAAAAATGTGAATGAAAATAAAAAATAATTATATACAAACTTATATATATGTCAAATGTCTACAAAGTAAAAAAGTTAAGCAACAAAGTGAAACAAGTATAATCATAATCATGCGAGCATGAGTATTTACAATGGTGGTCCAGAGAGCAAAGAAATACAGAGTATGAAGACAGTATGGATGAACTGCTATTGCTCTATCCTAGCATTGGTATGAAAAATATAATATTAAACAAACCCAAAATTCATTTATTTTATTTCATCTATGAAAATGTAAAAGGCCTTGTTTAAATGGCCTCTACAGCGATTTGATAAATTTGGCATGTGTGCTGAAAAAATGAAATAGTGTGACATAAAATTGTGTTTATGGAAATTTTCATAAAATGATAATTTCGTGCAGAGCTTCTTTTACATCAATTACTTTTGTGGCGCAAGACAAGAAAAACCTGGAAAAATTACAGTATTATTAAAGTTTTGTATGTAGTTTTATTTATGATGGCAATCAACCCCTTATTACAGTACCAATTATAATGAATTATATTTGTTTAAATTTTACAACCAGAAAACATCTGGTTTGTAATTTATTTAAATGATAGTCTGCTACCAACAACGCCGTTTCCATTTGATTTCTTAAAATAGGAGGTTATCACTATCACATTTTCGTGTGATTGAATTGTACGACTGGTTAGGATAGTGAAACGAGGCCTTTACAACTTTTCTAATATATATTGGCTTATCGTGTGGCAATCAAAGAAAGCAATACGCAGCACTTTTCTAACTTAACTTTACCGTTTATCTAAACTTAACTTATTTTATATGTATGTAAAGAAAAGTGAAACACAAATGTACCAGTCATCATCACAATGTACATCATCACTTGTGCCACCATTTTCTTTAATGTAATTATATCATCACTATATTCTGTCAAATATGTGTTGTCAGAAAGGGACACGGAGTCGAATACAGTTATACGGAGTCGAACACAGTTATACGGAGTGAATTAAAGTAGAGCAATAGAAGCGGAATAGAAGCATTAAATGTTGTTTCTAATATATTTTTAGGTATATGTAGTTGTAATTATAAATGTACTGTTAAATAGAGTAAATAAAACTAATATATTTTTAGAAACGCAACTCTGTTTTTATTTTGGAAGATACCGTAATTCTTTACTACATGTAATTAAATATTTGCAGCGTTGACGTGGACATTATCATACACATATACATAAATCGTTTTTGAATGTAATTTTTTCTTTTAATTTTTTTGTATATGTAATGAATAAACAATAAGCGACTTTCGAAATCAGAGTAACACAAAAGAAAAAAATTTTATAGGAACCAATTGGTACATAAAATTAAAAATATTAAAAATACCACAACATATGTTTTTTGTTTTTTTTAAAATAGTAGTATCACTGTGGTGAGGCAAAAATGTAGTGTTCGCCATTTTACGGTTATCAACTTTTTAAAATGTGCAACAATAATGTTATTGTATAATATATTTATTATTATTGCGCACTAATTAAGCATGATAAAAAAATTTTCAAATTGCTATTCTACGGCAATGATCCTGTGTGATCCTCCCAGAAGTCTTGTATCTAAAAATTTTCAAGTTTAGTATGTTAATTTAAATCGGAAATTTAAAGAAATAATTGAAGCATGACACAGAAAACAACAAAAAACTACAAGTAATAGAAATATTCTGATACATAACGCGAAGATACCAATTGCTAACTAGCGATAACAGTATATTTTGTTAAACTACAACTGTGTATCTGTACTAACAACATAATATCAAAATGCAAGTAATGTTATTTTTTTAATAAATAATTTAATGATTCATAGTTCTAGAAATCATGGTGAAAGAGTAGTATGTTTAGAATTTAGGAATGCTAGAATACTACTTACTGTGATTCACAATATGGCCAGTGTTCATACTGATTTTCCTACGAAATTTTTTTTTGTTGTGATGTTAGATGTGGACTAGTGTACAAATTCTATATTGTCTATTAATACAATACAACTTATTCACACCCCTCACCTACAAAACCTATTTTTAATATTGTTTCTATGGTTTTTTATTTACTTCTACTTTTAGACTGTTAATAATACAAGTTCCTATTCGACGACAAACAATAGTATTCCAAACAAAAAGAAATATGCTGCCGGTCTTCGAACTCCCGGAAGTCCATCCAGGTCACGTAGTGCAACTAAGGAATTAATATGTATGCTTATTTATGAACATAAATATGTACTAATTATTCAATCTTAAATCTTGTACATTAATAGTGCCACCAGATGATTCTCTGATGTGTAAACCAGAATTTACAAAGCCATTGCAGGATATGAGTATAAGCGATGGGGATCAGTTAGTATTGACCTGCCAAGTTAAAGGTGATCCAGATCCACAAATCACTTGGTGCAAAAATGGCAAAGCTATTGCCTCGTCTGATATAATGGATTTGAAATACAAGAACGGTACAGCCACTCTGACCATTCATGAAGTCTTTCCAGAAGATGAAGGAGTATACACGTGCACAGCAACAAACTCTATTAGCGTAGTTGAAACAAAGTGCAAATTGACTGTCAAACGTATGTTTTTATTTTATTTATTCAGTAAATATTTTTGGATTTCTTAAATAAGTATCTAATTTATTTCTTATGCTTATGTATATATATACGTTTAGCGTTGGATAAAAACTCAACCAAGCGTGTGATTGGAAGCGATAAACCACCCAGAATTGTTAGCCATTTGGAATCACGTTGTGTGAATGATGGCAATATGGTAACGTTAGCGTGTCGCATTATAGGTGCAGTTAACTTTGATGTCGTATGGTTGCATAATAATAAAGAAATAAAGCCAAGCAAGGATTTTCAATATACTAAAGAAGCAAATATTTATAAGCTGCAAATAGCGGAAATTTTTCCCGAGGATGCTGGTACATATACCTGTGAAGCATTTAATGATGCTGGCGAATCATACAGCACCTGCACTATAAACGTCATTATACCAGGCGAAGAAGTAAAGATACCATCCTTTATCAAATTCCCTATATCTGTGACCGTTCAAGAAGGTGAAGACGCCAAATTCGAATGTGAAACTAATGAAGAACCTCTACAGCTCACCTGGCTGAAGGATGGCAAACAAGTCAATGAATCTAGCTTGAAATACATTTTTATGAAGGAGGATGGTAATCGTTACACTTTCACCATTAAAAAATGCACTATGGATGATGTGGGTCAATATCAAGCTAAATCAATTGGAAAAAAGGGAGACGCATTTTCCGCCTTCTCCATTAACGTATTTACTTCCGAATACTAAAACAAACAAACAAACAGACGAATAACGAACACTTCTATAACAAGATTTATTATTAACTTTATTGTAGCTGTAAATATACATACACTCAAATCTACATTTCTTTCCAATGATCAAGAAAACAAAATGATGTTCACATTCAACATTGAGGAAGTTACTCTACTACTGCATTTCTCTTGCTTACCAGGAATAGTAAAACACAACACAAATTAGCCAGCAAATTTGTTCTCATACTTCTTCTAGAGTTCTTTTGTTACTTTTATATAGTTACATAACAGTAGACCAACATACACAAAAACGTACTGTATACTAATTAATATTGTTTTTATTTTATATTATTACGTAAAAAATTTTTATAATGTATGTTAATATACTGGTTTTTGTTATTTAATTGAAAATATGAATGTATATTTGTTCTTTAGTTGCTGATTAATTTCATAGTCATCACTAAAATACTTGTATCAGCTACAAACTTAGCAATTTAAGTTAGTTAATCTTCTTTGGCCTTGGCAAAGCAATTTTGTACTCATAAAGACCAATTTATTAAGTGGCATCCTCAACGCAAAATTATCATAATACATAATTATATCTCTCGCATTCTGTTGCTCTCTCTCTCTATCTCTGTGTATGTATAATATGCTAAATATCAACTGAATATCAAACCAAATAGAAATTCACATCAAGACTGAATTGCTGAAGATATGATATACTAAAATATGTATATTTATTACATAAGCCAAATATTTATTGAAATTATATTTTATTCTACATATAACGAAAATAAAAAAATTTAAATATATTTAAATATGAATAAATATGAATAGTTTCATTTGGAGTAAAATTATTTGTGGGTAAGAACTGTTTGGCGGTTTAATACACCCCTTGAGACTCATTGCTTATTATGCAATATAGTAAGGGGGCTGGGATGTTTACGCCGGATCCGAGCACCACTGCTGGAAATCGCAGTGTTGCGCCGTTCGGCTGTGATCATGCTGAGTTAAGCTCCACTGCTGGAATACGCAGTGTTACTTCGCTCAGCGGCGCTGTTTGCCTGCGCGGCGCCGTGGTGTGAGCGTTTTCCCGCGTGCTCGCGTTGCCAAACAGCGTCACTCTTCAGTAAACCACGCAAGAGTAAACAGTCGCTTACGGCAAATTAAAAATTGTAATACCAACAAATTCAAGCATCATTCAAAAGTTTCAATAAAAGACATTTTATGTACTTTTCAACAGTCATATTGCATGTTGCGCCTTTGAACACGAGAAAATTACAATTTGTTTGTGAAGTGATAATTAAATGTACATGTGTAACTATTATAAGAAAAATTAACAATAGCTAATGGTTTTACTATAATAAAGACAAACTCGTTTAAACAATATTGAATTTAATAAATAATCGTAACAAACGGAGAAATCCCTGTTAGTTGTGGCTTCTAGCAATACATTTTTTTAAAACCTTCAAGAGTTATTTGAAAGCTCAGAGAAGTTTCTAGAAAACATAGACAAAAAAAAAATAATTTGAATAATTGATCCATCGGGATCCCACCCAAACAACTGGTCCTTCGAGCCAGATCCAGCCTTGCGGAGAAACCCCTACCACTAGATCCAATATCCCTTAGTAAGTATTACGAATTTATACTTAAAAACGCGTTCGCGGTTTAGTTTTTTTTTCTCCGTTAGTTTTCTGTTTTTTTTTTAACTTAATTACAATTTTTACTTACTATATGTATTGCAGCCTTTTACAAAGGCATTTTTTTCCTTTTATCAAAAGCGTACATACATACATCCATACCATTACACGCGGTCGCGGGCTTAGTTTTTTCTTAGCTAGTTTTGTTTTTTTCTTTAAATGTAAAAAAAAAAAAATTATATGTACTGCAGGCTTTTTACAAGGGCATTTGTTTTTTTCTTTTTCAAACGCATCCATATACATACATACCGATCTTAAATAAATGATGCTTACTATATACCTATAACTGTTGTTTTATTTCCCTCCATTGATTTCAATTATAATTACATAAAAGATAGGTTATTATTGTATTACTATTGTATTGGTATTATATTATTATATTAACACTCCCTGAATCCCGCAACATAATGGCGTCATTGAAGAGTATGATCCGGTCATCCGACCGGGTGAAACAATTTGCGGAATTCTTCGAGACGCATCAAGACGAGATCGCTACTCTGTGGGGAGCATTCAAGGCCCTGCATGAAGAGCTAGCGCAAGAAGCGATCGATGCGACTAACATGGAGTCGATACAGCGATGCTACTTCGCCACGTACGAGAGTTACCATCGTGTGGTAGCCAAGGTTGGTGGTTTGCTGGCAGGCGCCACCCATCAACCCCCTCGAGTAGCTCCCGCCGATCGGAACCCGGGTATCACTCTCCCCCCATTGTGATACCGACACGTTCCACGGCGACTACAAATCGTGGCCCACATTCCGAGATATGTTCTCCGCTTTGTATCGGAACAATGACAGCCTCTCCCCCGTAGAGAAAATGTGCCACCTCCTGAAGAAAATGTAAGGCGAGGCGCGGGATCTCCTACGGACCTGTCCGCTCACCAATGATGGGTTTGAGATGGCCTGGAATCACCTTGTCAACCGGTACGAAAACAAAAGGGTCCTTGTCAACGCCCAACTAAAGTGCCTGTCTAATTTGACCCCCTTCCAAAGGGGACAGGACCCAATATAAGGCGACTGCAGCGCACTATCACTGACTGCATCACCAATCTCAATTTGCTGAAGATGGACACAAAAAATTGGGAGACCATCTTCGTCTATATTTGTTCCATGTGTCTTCCAGACACGACCCTGAACTTGTGGGAGCAATCCTTGCCCCACTCTGTCGACTTGCCCACCTGGACACAACTGGACAACTTCCTCACTGCCCATTACCAGACGCTGGAATCCGTTGCGGACATCCGCTCCACATTCCGTGGCCAGCGGGAAACTCCCAGCAAAGTAGCAGATGGCAAAAAGGGGACAAAATCTCCCGAGAGGCGACTTCAGTCATACAATACGAGAGTATTGTACTAGCGCGACCCTCCCTACGATCGGGCGGTTTAGGAATTGGGGGCACCTGCGCAGCGGATGGTTCTCGTTGCAGAGGCGACACTCGGGCGGTGTCCAAAGGCGATGGGGCATTCCGGATATGTTGATCTGGAATGAGATGCGACAACATTAACAATGGTTAGGAGGAGGGATTAGCGGGTAATAAAATCAATTCTGAGCTATTCACCACACCTTGATCCACCACCACCACCAATTCTCACCCCCCGGGAAGAACCCGCGACGACGCCGACTCGACTATACAAAGCACCGCGCCCCGTGATAGTGCCAACAGTTATCGTGCGTATCCTTCTGCAGGGGGACTGAAGTCACGTCAGAGCAGTAGTGGACGCAGGGAGGCCACACACCCAGCTGCCTGAACGACTCCAGAGTAAGTACCAATTGCCCGTTAAGGAACACGGCGGGGTCAGCTGGTGCCATGTAAGCCTGCAATCGACTCTGCCGAAGAGGCCCCCTTTCAAGCCTGAGCGCGCCCCTCGTCACGCCTTCCGGCTGCCCAGCCCTTGCCCAGTGTGCGCCAAGAAACGGTCCAAAAGTTCCAATACTTGGAACTGGCGGACCGAGAATGGAACCTCGGCAGACCGATCACGCTTGTGCTGGGAGCGGACATCCATTCCCAAAATTGTCACCGCCGGGCTGCAAAGACCGATCGGCCCGATGACGTTGGTTGCGCAAAGCACAACCCTCGGATGGATGGTAAGCGGGCCGTACGACCCACATCGGCAGGAGGAACCGGGCAAGCGCCCGGCTCGGCTGCTCACGCTGAACTCCGTCCATGAATGAGCAGCAGAATCCCCGGCTCCACCACAATGAATTATTTATATCCCATTCTATGAATTATCGTACCTTATGTACATTTTACTTAATACATTTATATTCCATTCCATGAATTGTACCTTATATACATTTACTTAATACATTTATATCCCATTCTATGAATTATCATACCTTATGTACATTTTACTTAATACATTTATATTCCATTCCATGAATTGTACCTTATATACATTTACTTAATACATTTATATCCCATTCTATGAATTGTATCTTATATACATTTTTTCTTAATACATTTATATTCCATTCCATGAATAGTACCTTATATACATTTACTTAATATATTTATATCCCATTCTATGAATTATCGTACCTTATGTACATTTTACTTAATACATTTATATTCAATTCCTTGAATTATTGTACTTTATATACATTTTACTTAATACATTTATATCCCATTCTATGAATTGTATCTTATATACATTTTTACCTAATACATTTATATTCCATTTCATGAATTGTAACTTTATATACATTTTACTTAATACATTTATATTCCATTCTATGAATTGTATCTTATATACATTTTACTTAATACATTTATATTCCATTCCATGAATTGTACCTTATATACATTTTACTTAATACATTTATATTCCATTCCATGAATTATACCTTATATACATTTTACTTAATACATATTGTACTGTATAAAACCCGTATGTCTAAGTTAATCATTGAGCAGCATCGCAATATGACTACTCCACACCCCTTGAGACTCATTGCTTATTATGCAATATAGCAAGGGGGCCGGGATGTTTACGCCGGATCCGAGCACCACTGCTGGAAATCGCAGTGTTGCTCCGTTCGGCTGTGATCATGCTGAGTTAAGCACCACTGCTGGAATACGCAGTCTTACTTCGCTCAGCGGCGCTGTTTGCCTGCACGGCGCCGTGCTGTGAGAGTTTTCCCGCGTGCTCGCTTTGGCAACCAGCGTCACTCTTCAATAAACCAAGCAAGAGTAAACAGTCGCTTACGGCAAATTAAAGATTGTAATACCAACAAATTCAAGCATCATTCAAAAGTTTCAATAAAAGACATTTTATGTACTTTTCAACAGTCATATTGCATGTTGCGCCTTTGAACACGAGAAAATTACAATTTGTTTGTGAAGTGATAATTAAATGTACATGTGTAACTATTATAAGAAAAATTAACAATAGCTAATGGTTTTACTATAATAAAGACAAACTCGTTTAAACAATATTGAATTTAATAAATAATCGTAACAAACGGAGAAATCCCTGTTAGTTGTGGCTTCTAGCAATACATTTTTTTAAAACCTTCAAGAGTTATTTGAAAGCTCAGAGAAGTTTCTAGAAAACATAGACAAAAAAAAAATAATTTGAATAATTGATCCATCGGGATCCCACCCAAACAACTGGTCCTTCGAGCCAGATCCAGCCTTGCGGAGAAACCCCTACCACTAGATCCAATATCCCTTAGTAAGTATTACGAATTTATACTTAAAAACGCGTTCGCGGTTTAGTTTTTTTTTCTCCGTTAGTTTTCTGTTTTTTTTTTAAATTAATTACAATTTTTACTTACTATATGTATTGCAGCCTTTTACAAAGGCATTTTTTTCCTTTTATCAAAAGCGTACCTACATACATCCATACCATTACACGCGGTCGCGGGCTTAGTTTTTTCTTAGCTAGTTTTGTTTTTTTCTTTAAATATAAAAAAAAAAAAATTATATGTACTGCAGGCTTTTTACAAGGGCATTTGTTTTTTTCTTTTTCAAACGCATCCATATACATACATACCGATCTTAAATAAATGATGCTTACTATATACCTATAACTGTTGTTTTATTTCCCTCCATTGATTTCAATTATAATTACATAAAAGATAGGTTATTATTGTATTACTATTGTATTGGTATTATATTATTATATTAACACTCCCTGAATCCCGCAACATAATGGCGTCATTGAAGAGTATGATCCGGTCATCCGACCGGGTGAAACAATTTGCGGAATTCTTCGAGACGCATCAAGACGAGATCGGTACTCTGTGGGGAGCATTCAAGGCCCTGCATGAAGAGCTAGCGCAAGAAGCGATCGATGCGACTAACATGGAGTCGATACAGCGATGCTACTTCGCCACGTACGAGAGTTACCATCGTGTGGTAGCCAAGGTTGGTGGTTTGCTGGCAGGCGCCACCCATCAACCCCCTCGAGTAGCTCCCGCCGATCGGAACCCGGGTATCACTCTCCCCCCATTGTGATACCGACACGTTCCACGGCGACTACAAATCGTGGCCCACATTCCGAGATATGTTCTCCGCTTTGTATCGGAACAATGACAGCCTCTCCCCCGTAGAGAAAATGTGCCACCTCCTGAAGAAAATGTAAGGCGAGGCGCGGGATCTCCTACGGACCTGCCCGCTCACCAATGATGGGTTTGAGATGGCCTGGAATCACCTTGTCAACCGGTACGAAAACAAAAGGGTCCTTGTCAACGCCCAACTAAAGTGCCTGTCTAATTTGACCCCCTTCCAAAGGAGACAGGACCCAATATAAGGCGACTGCAGCGCACTATCACTGACTGCATCACCAATCTCAATTTGCTGAAGATGGACACAAAAAATTGGGAGACCATCTTCGTCTATATTTGTTCCATGTGTCTTCCAGACACGACCCTGAACTTGTGGGAGCAATCCTTGCCCCACTCTGTCGACTTGCCCACCTGGACACAACTGGACAACTTCCTCACTGCCCATTACCAGACGCTGGAATCCGTTGCGGACATCCGCTCCACATTCCGTGGCCAGCGGGAAACTCCCAGCAAAGTAGCAGATGGCAAAAAGGGGACAAAATCTCCCGAGAGGCGACTTCAGTCATACAATACGAGAGTATTGTACTAGCGCGACCCTCCCTACGATCGGGCGGTTTAGGAATTGGGGGCACCTGCGCAGCGGATGGTTCTCGTTGCAGAGGCGACACTCGGGCGGTGTCCAAAGGCGATGGGGCATTCCGGATATGTTGATCTGGAATGAGATGCGACAACATTAACAATGGTTAGGAGGAGGGATTAGCGGGTAATAAAATCAATTCTGAGCTATTCACCACACCTTGATCCACCACCACCACAAATTCTCACCCCCCGGGAAGAACCCGCGACGACGCCGACTCGACTATACAAAGCACCGCGCCCCGTGATAGTGCCAACAGTTATCGTGCGTATCCTTCTGCAGGGGGGACTGAAGTCACGTCAGAGCAGTAGTGGACGCAGGGAGGCCACACACCCAGCTGCCTGAACGACTCCAGAGTAAGTACCAATTGCCCGTTAAGGAACACGGCGGGGTCAGCTGGTGCCATGTAAGCCTGCAATCGACTCTGCCGAAGAGGCCCCCTTTCAAGCCTGAGCGCGCCCCTCGTCACGCCTTCCGGCTGCCCAGCCCTTGCCCAGTGTGCGCCAAGAAACGGTCCAAAAGTTCCAATACTTGGAACTGGCGGACCGAGAATGGAACCTCGGCAGACCGATCACGCTTGTGCTGGGAGCGGACATCCATTCCCAAAATTGTCACCGCCGGGCTGCAAAGACCGATCGGCCCGATGACGTTGGTTGCGCAAAGCACAACCCTCGGATGGATGGTAAGCGGGCCGTACGACTCACATCGGCAGGAGGAACCGGGCAAGCGCCCGGCTCGGCTGCTCACGCTGAACTCCGTCCATGAATGAGCAGCAGAATCCCCGGCTCCACCACAATGAATTATTTATATCCCATTCTATGAATTATCGTACCTTATGTACATTTTACTTAATACATTTATATTCCATTCCATGAATTGTACCTTATATACATTTACTTAATACATTTATATCCCATTCTATGAATTATCATACCTTATGTACATTTTACTTAATACATTTATATTCCATTCCATGAATTGTACCTTATATACATTTACTTAATACATTTATATCCCATTCTATGAATTGTATCTTATATACATTTTTTCTTAATACATTTATATTCCATTCCATGAATAGTACCTTATATACATTTACTTAATATATTTATATCCCATTCTATGAATTATCGTACCTTATGTACATTTTACTTAATACATTTATATTCAATTCCTTGAATTATTGTACTTTATATACATTTTACTTAATACATTTATATCCCATTC
Organism: Ormia ochracea; assembly: GCA_963402855.1. NCBI lineage: Eukaryota > Metazoa > Arthropoda > Insecta > Diptera > Tachinidae > Ormia > Ormia ochracea. The sequence continues at coordinate 4,802,018 of OY727110.1, read as the reverse complement.
TATGAATTGTATCTTATATACATTTTTACCTAATACATTTATATTCCATTTCATGAATTGTAACTTTATATACATTTTACTTAATACATTTATATTCCATTCTATGAATTGTATCTTATATACATTTTACTTAATACATTTATATTCCATTCCATGAATTGTACCTTATATACATTTTACTTAATACATTTATATTCCATTCCATGAATTATACCTTATATACATTTTACTTAATACATATTGTACTGTATAAAACCCGTATGTCTAAGTTAATCATTGAGCAGCATCGCAATATGACTACTCCACACCCCTTGAGACTCATTGCTTATTATGCAATATAGCAAGGGGGCCGGGATGTTTACGCCGGATCCGAGCACCACTGCTGGAAATCGCAGTGTTGCTCCGTTCGGCTGTGATCATGCTGAGTTAAGCACCACTGCTGGAATACGCAGTCTTACTTCGCTCAGCGGCGCTGTTTGCCTGCACGGCGCCGTGCTGTGAGAGTTTTCCCGCGTGCTCGCTTTGGCAACCAGCGTCACTCTTCAATAAACCAAGCAAGAGTAAACAGTCGCTTACGGCAAATTAAAGATTGTAATACCAACAAATTCAAGCATCATTTAAAAGTTTCAATAAAAGACATTTTATGTACTTTTCAACAGTCATATTGCATGTTGCGCCTTTGAACACGAGAAAATTACAATTTGTTTGTGAAGTGATAATTAAATGTACATGTGTAACTATTATAAGAAAAATTAACAATAGCTAATGGTTTTACTATAATAAAGACAAACTCGTTTAAACAATATTGAATTTAATAAATAATCGTAACAAACGGAGAAATCCCTGTTAGTTGTGGCTTCTAGCAATACATTTTTTTAAAACCTTCAAGAGTTATTTGAAAGCTAAGAGAAGTTTCTAGAAAACATAGACAAAAAAAAATAATTTGAAAGCAGTGGCATTTATATCAACCAAACCGTTTGTGAGGAAACCTAAACCTAACGCTATCGGGATCCCACCCAAACAACTACATTACCAAATCAAAAGTTTTTGCTCTGATGGGTATTCCAATAACTTTAAGTGACTCTGAAGCATACACATTTTTCAAGTCTACGATATCCCTTGAGGTTAGTATTATTAAGAAATATTTAATACACGAGCTCGAAGAAATACCAATTTTCACGAAACGTTTTACGTATCAAGCTTTAATAATATGGTCGTTCTCGAATTTTGTGATCCAAGTGTTAGCTACTATGGAGTTATATACATATAGCAATATCTTACTTCATAACAACACCATTTCCTAGAACAGACCAAATACCCCAAAAATTACATTTCTTAGTGGCGGTTGAATTTTATACCCCATTAAAAGTCGAGTAACATATTTTGCTCTATACTCTGAGTAATAATTAAGGGAATTACTGCGTGTGTGTTAAGATTTTAACTATGTGAATTCGATAGCCTAAATAGGATTTGTTTTATTTCTGATATGCTGGAACGATTTTTTTGAACCTTCATTCACTACGAAAACGGGATTTTCAATTGCTGAATGTAAAACGCTTCCTAATATGCATTCAAGACGACTGCAAATAGGTACAACTCATAAACTTTTTCTTGTACATCGACGAAATTTCATTTCATTAATACACTAAGTTATTAGATTTAAATGGAAAACAAATACCTTCACTTCTGCATCCTAACAACAAGAAAATATTGTTTTTGTCGAACGCAGATCCTCCTGTGCCAGCCTAAGAATGTACTAACAATAAGTTCTCAACAGAAAATCAAAACAATGAAGAAAGTCTTGTAAAACATGGCAGAAGCAATCAAATGTGCATTTGGTGTAATTTTTACCATTTTAATTTTTGTTAGATTCCAGGCAAATTATTTATATCGAATAAATAGCTTAATAAATTTAAACCGTTTTACATTTCTTTATAATATTTATTTTCTTTAATATATTTATAATAGTAAAAAATTTCAACACTATATAAAAAGATTTTACGACAATATTCATATTCAGATCTTAAAGTACAGTGACCTTATCTCGTAAAAGATTTGTGAATGCCACCAGATAATTCCAGAATACGCAAATCCCTTGCAGGAGATGATATTGCAATTACTCCAACAACGCAGCATGTTTGTTTTATATTTCGGCACAATTATTTTGTATTGATAAGTGTTGTTGTCATCATAGTCTGCATAATGTTATATGCCTCCTTTTATCATATAGTACATTACTTTGTGGTGTTATTCTTATATGATATCAATGATTTTGATTACGGATGAGAATAAAAGGTGGCAGAAAATTGAGAATATTCCAGCGGCACAAATTGATATCATTAGCGCGAATTAAAAAATTTTATTTCGTTTTATTAAAAAAATATTTTTTTCTCGACACGATGCGTCTTTATTTATATCAAATATATCCTTAACTGAGTCTTAATTCTATTTAGTCTTACAACTGAATGGCGATTCAATCAGGAATGACTGTATGCAAAGAATTTCTCTTATTTATATATTTAGTTTTACAAAAATGTTACTCACCCTTATTGTCTTTGGCGTTTTCGCGGCGAAAGTTGGGCGTTTTTTTAAAATGCTACCGTGGTTGGCGAAAAACGCCAATAAATACGACAATTTTAAAATCTATTACAAAAACCATACCGTGTTTGGCGTATTCGCCTGTCAAATACACAAAATTTTGTCGTTAAGAAAATTGATCACGACGTTATCAAATTTAATTTAAATGGAGTCAAGCAAAATGTAAGTATGCAAAAAATTAAAATTATTGACTTGTAAATTTCTTTTTACATACATATGTGGCTAATGCTGGTGTATATTTTAGAATAAAGATTACAACTGCCGCACAATTTGCCAAATTAGTAGAAATAATGGAGCAAAAACCCTACTTGGCAAAGGGGTTCCATAAAGGTGTAGGGAAAGTCAATGTTAAGGAAGAGTGGAACGCTATTTCGGAGGATTTGAATTGTATGGGTCCTCCATCGCGTTCGGGAGAAGGTTGGATGAAGGTGTGGGCTGACTTTAAATTTAAACTAAAAAAAAAAATGGTTCATAATAAAGCAGAAAGTCACGCCACTGGTGGCGGGCCATTCAAAAAATTCAGTTTTTCTGCTGTCGAAGAAGCAGTTATTAGTTTATTAGATATGCGTGATGTTGTGCAACATAAAGATTCCTTTGGAATTAAAAGAACGATAACTGCATCACCAGACCCTCAGCCAAATGCAGATATTAACATCGACATTACTGAAATGGAAGAACATGGTATATCTTCTACGCCACCACCGCTTAGAATGACCAAGGTAAAAAAAAATAGAAACCAAGACAAATTTGAGCTGTTGGAACAACAGGTAAAATTGCAGAAAGAGTTGTTCTTGGATTTGAAAAACAAATTATCCGAAATGGAGAAATACACCCGGAGAATATGTAAGGCCAAAGAAGAGAAACTTCGTTTATATAAGGAGGAACTAAAACACAAAGAAGAAAATAGAAAAGCTCTATTAGAAATACTGAAGGCTGAACTAGAAATTAAAAGAAAAAAAATTGAACTGGAAGAAATAAAAAGTAAAATGATGTAATATTTTTATTTTATTTATTTAGTTATGTAGTTTCTAAAAAATATCTTTCTACAGAAAAAAATGTGGATAATATTAGCTTCATTCAAGAACTTTAACAAAAAAAAATTTGCATACTGTTATTTTTTTGTACAAACCATACAGCGGTACCTGTTTACCTTACCTTATTTTTTGAACAGCCATACACATTACAACAACCTTTTAAAAAAAACTGTAAAAAATCGAAATGGTGTTATAAAGTACGCTCTAGCGGATAACCAGCATCACCTAAAAATTAACAAAAATTCAATTCATATTATAAATGTATTCTATTTATGAAAATGTGTTTAAAATATTTTCTCCAAACACGGCTTTAAACCAATCAATGATTTTAAACTTACTTTTTGTTTGGAAGTGCAAAAATGTTTGTTTGCTGCCTTAACTGCTTCTTTACAGCATTTATTTCATTAATGCTGGCTGCTTCTTCATCTTCAGATGATGACAATAAGTAAAAAGCTTAACATTTTCCACAAATAAAATTACACTAAAATATCACCAAATAGAAAAATAGTTCACTATATGTACTCTTTTTATTTAAAAATATACACTTGTTTGACAGATCTTTACACAGGATGTTTCAAAGAAAATTAAAATATCGTATTCTTTTACATTGCTAATCTTTTACAAAATTTTGCTTGTCGAAAATTTTAGACGGTAACATAAAATTGAAAATACGACAGCAAAAACGCCAGCTGGCGTTTTTCGACTACGCCAAAGACAATAAGGGTGACTGTATTAAGTGCAGTATTAACTCAATATAAGTGTGCAAATGTTCAATTAATTTTTAGGCTTTTCAGTACATTTAAGTCAATATTTAAGAAATATTTCTTTGTTTTATGTTCAATGTACAAAGCATTTCATTTTCTTATTAAAATATTTCATTGCCCCAAATTTGTAGGGTAGACACACGACAGAGTTAATGTGCATTAAAGATTTACTAATTTGAGTTAAAATTTTACCCTGACACTCGACAGTTTCTGCATTTAGTAAACAGCTTTTTGTTTTTTTTTTTATTAATTTTTGTTTACATTTACATAGAGATCAAATGGATTAGCAACTATGCTGTTGGTGAAAAATCAGCATTTATTTCAAAAAAAGCGGAAATTACTTTTCTGAAACTACTCCAGAATGTAAAAATGGTTCATACACAATCTGTACGATTCCTGCGAGTTGGAATCGAAGTTGGACACTCTAAATGAAGACAAAGGCAACTGTGGAAATTTTGCACGTTTAATAATATTTCATCAGATTTTAATATATCTTTTTTGTTTTGCTGAAAATATTTAAAAAAGCTTAATTTTTCTGCATTTGATTCCATTTTTATTTTGTTAAATGAATTAGTAATATTATATAGTATAGATTAAATTTGTGCTAGCATTCGCGGTTATACAAATTATACAAATAAATTTTATTAAATAAAGTTAAATTGCTAATTTCATTAATATTAATTAAAAATAAATTTATTAGGTGAAATTATTAAATTTATGGAAATTTAATTTTTAAATTTATTGAATCTTATAAATTTAAAATTAAAACTAGGATTAGATATCCTATTATTTTATATATGTATAGATGTTAAATAAAATTTTAGGTACTATTAGTTATATTCTTTAAACTTAAGAAATATGGCAGTATTTTAGTCTATTTAGAGGAATCTTTTTTTAATCGATATTCCACGGTGAACCTCAATTTTTTTTCAGTTTATATATACTGTCGTCATTAGAGTATTTTATAAGAAAGTATATTTTCAAAATTTTAAATATAAAAAATATATCAGATTAAGGTGTAGCTTATGGTTAAGTTAAAATGGATTACAATATATTTATTTAAATAAATATAAATTTGAAAATAATTTATTGAAGGTAGATTTGATAGTAATATTATAAATATTATTAATTTGATTTTCGCTCTAAAATATGCACATATCGCCCGTCGCTCTTATTATAAAATAAGATAACGTAACATAGTAGATGTACTGGAAAGGGTATCTAGAATGCAATTTAAAGCTAATATATAGTAGAGTATTTCATTTACATTGAAAGGGATTTTGTGCAAATCAATTTAAATTGAATAAATTTTATTTTTTTTCTTTTTTTAATTAATTAAAAATACTTATATTTTGGAGTTGTTGTTTAATTATTTTATAAAAAAAAAATAATTTTAATTATAGTTCATTATATTGTAAAATAATATTGAAATAATTTGAAAAATTTTTATTTTAAAAGAAAATTTAATTTATTGTACCTTCTGTATCAGGGTTTATTAAAATAATATTATTGAATTTAATTTTCTCGAATTTAAAAGTGTTAATATATTATAAAATTTAATGTGATAAATTTATTTTTCATAATATATTAGAAATGAAATGTTACTGCATTAACTTCTGCCTAAACGCACTTTGAAATAGAAATAATGCAAATTAACGCTGTAGTGGTGTTTACGCCTGAAATGAGCACTCCTACTAAACTAAGCAGGGTCGCTCAACTTGGCGACAAGACGATAGTGTAATGGTGAGAAAGAGGTTTAAGGCTGCGCGAGGGTAAAGCAAAACGAACATCAGAAGCTTTTTGGACAAGAAAGAACTAAGCCGTATACAAAATATCGAAGAAGCAACAAAAACTTCATTTTAATTAATTCAAATTATCCCAGGAGTAGAGCTCCTCTATAATAATAAAAACAAACCTCAAATATTTTATGCACTTTAATGATATAAACAAAAAGTTATTTTCTCAAAAATTAAATATAAATTAAAGAAAAACAAGTATTAAAGATAAATAAAGATTTTAAATTTGAAAGAGAAAAAATTGAAAGTAATTCTAAAATAAAAATATACACAACTAGGCCAGGCCGCCTAAACATTTATTGGTCCTTCGAACCGGATCCAGCCTAGAAGACAGGCCCCACAACAGGATTTTAGTAAGTTAAGTAAGTTCTTTCCTTCTGTATCTCCTCTCTTTTTTCTTTTGTTTGTTTGTAAATTGCACCCCTTTGCAAGGGCAACTGGTTTTTTCTTACATTTTCTTTCCCATCTATATTTAAAATATATATGTTTCAAGTACCGCCTTTTACAAAGGCAACTGTTTTATTTCTTACAGTTTCTTTCCCATCCATATTTAAAATTTTTTTCTCACAAATTCTTTTCACGAAACGTTTTCAAAACAGTTATGCACTTTGAACCAAAAACAAATTGATTTCACTATTGCTTTGGAAAGTTTATGATTTCCTTAAACTCAATTTAAATTGTTTAAACCCAGCCAAAAGAAATTTCGTTATTTTGTTGTGTTACAATTTTATTTCAGTTTAATGTGTACATTAATAATAATAAGTTAATTAAGTTGATAAGTTGTTTTATTAAACTATGTGAGCAATCGCACTGTTCACCAAAGAGTGACGCTGTTTGTCAACGCGATCTCGAGGGAAACCTCTCACAGCACGGCGCCTCGTAGGCAAACAGCGCCGCTGAGCGAAGCAACACTGCTGGTTCCAGCAGTTGCCCAGTGTATTACTGTCAGTTCCTGCTCTATTACGGATTTGTTGCTTTCTCCTTTTGTAAATGACCTTGATGCAAACGCTATTGGTAACTGAATTCCGTTATAGTCTTGGCTTAGGACTGCTCCACAAGCAATTTTGCTTGCATCCGTTGTACTCCAAAACTGCTTATTGAAGTCCGGATATTTCAGAATTTTGGGAGAAAGTAAGGAATTTTTTAGGTATTTAAATGCGTTTTCGCATTCCTCTGTCCAGATGAATGGTGCGTTTTTCCTTGTTAATCTAGTGATATAGAGGGCATGCTGTGCAAAGTTTGGTATAAATCTGCGGTAATAATTTACAAAAGCTATAAATCTTTTTGCCTCATCGCCATTTGTTGGTTTCGGATAATTAAAGATTTTATCATATTTAGAGCTGTCTGGTAAAATACCGCTGTCTGTGCATCTGTGACCTAAGAAAGTAACCTCCGAGTTAAAGAACGTACATTTGTCTAGATGTAATTTTAAGTTTGTTTTCCTACATATATTTAAGACTTGATTGAGGTTTGAGATCATGTGGTTTTGTGAACATCCGATCACTATGAGATCGTCCATATAGACAAAGGCTTTATTAGGACCAATACCTAAAAATGGTAGCGTCATCATTCTTTGGAATGAATTTGGTGATATTTTTAGTCCAAATGGTAATCTTTTAAATCGGTTACATCCTTTGTCTGTCGAGAAAGATGTTATGTCTCTTGAGTCTTCTTCTAATTCTATTTGATGGAATCCTGATATTAGGTCTAAAATGCAAAAATATTTCGTTCTACCCAGCTGATCTAAGATATCATCAATACGTGGAAGTGGGAATTTGTCTGATAGTAGTTTTTTGTTTACCTGTCTATAGTCTATTACTAATCTCCATCTTTTATTTTTACTTCCAGGGAGTTCTTTTTTTGGAACTAATAAAATTGGGCTATTGTATTCTGCTGCTGATGGCTCTATTATATCATCTGAAATCATTTTTTCTATTTGTCTGTTTATTTCAGGCTTATACACATAATGAAGTCTGTAATTCTTTGTATATACTGGGGTTTCATCTTTGACTTTAATTTTTTGTTTATAGACATTATTGCATGTTATTGTATCTGTCTCTAATGCAAATATGTCGGTATAATCCTTGCATAAATTTAGTAAATTTTCTTTCGCATTCTTTGAACAATTTCCTACTATTTTACTTAATATTGCGTTATTCCTGTTTTCGGTGTTGTCCGTTGGTTTAAATGTCACCTGAAAATAATCACTAAGAGGTTCAGATTCTATTTTGAAATCATTAATATATATGTTGTTTTCCGTAGTATTTATGATTTTTACATATCCATCCTTTGCTTCTATTATTGTATTACTTATAAATGCACCTGATGCTATGGATTGCGTGGGTATGAGTAGATGTTTCTCTTCTGAGTCTATTGTGATTTTCCTAATTACTTCTGCTCTGGCTGGCAGAGTCAGTGAATTTGGCTTTGGTGAATTGTGTACCTTAATTTTAATATCTATGTTTGATTGTGGACGTATTATAAACCAACTTGTATCATTTAATGTAGTTGCATTTAATGGTTTTTGAAAGAGAATTCTGTATTTATTGACCCTAATGTAGATGTCGTTCCTTCTCCTATTCCTGTTACATTGAACTTGTGTTCTGTATTAAGATTTTCTATTTTGTCATTGTTTCTGAAAATTGTTATATCGGAACCTGAATCGAGTAAAAATGTACTTTATGTATTTTCTAGCGACGTCTGTATTAACACGTAGTTACCGAATGATAATTTCATCTGTAGTATTTTTAGTTCCTGCTTGATTCTATCATCCTCAAGTGGGCATCCCGAGGGCCTTGTTCGTTTTCCGGTGCTGTTTCTATTGTCCGGATATTGCGGTTTTGCGTTTCTCTTCTGCGGAAGTTTGTCTGTGTCTGTTTCCACGATTATTTTGATTACGGAAATTGGGTCCGTAATCTTGATTCATGTTGCTATATTGGTGTGGTCGTGTGTTTCCACGGCCAAATTTAGTACTGTACTGATGTCTGTGCCAGCCTCTATGTGCTTGGTTCCCTTGAAATCCCTGTCTATAACGACTGTTTGTGTAATTTTGGATAATGTTTATATTCGCCGTATCTTGGGATTCGATGCTTATATCGAGAAACTTTGCGACTGCATCACTCATGGTTATGAAGGTTCCTGCCTGCATTGAAAGTTTTGCTTTTTCGGATTTTGCATTTTTAGCTAGCGATTTAATTGCTGTTTGTGTAGCCTATTTTTGTACTGTTGAGGATGGAACCCATCAGAAATGTTGTTTTGAGAGAACCTCAATTTCTTTAGCGAAATCATTATTTGTTTTATTACTTTGTTTTGTGCCTAAAAGTTTCGCTGTGACAACTTGGGTTGATTCACCCTTAACGGAAGATACCAGTTTTGATATTATGTCCTCTATTGTGTTTTCTATTGTTATTAATCTTCTCGCTGAACTTGTTAATTTGCTTTTGATTAAGATAACAGCTATAGCTTCGTGTTCACCTCTTGTCAGTTTCACGAGTTCTATAGCGTCCAAAAATCTCTGCAAATTCTCATATTTAGCGTCAAAATCTGGTAGCAATTTCGCCGCTGTAGTCAGAAATTCCGCTGGTGTCATGATTGTGTTTATTTCTAAATCTGTTACTGATTCGAAATTTGACTCCTCGTTATCTTCTATTTTAAAATCAACTAACGTTAGTAATTCTGACGGAACGAAGTTTGGAATTTCTAATCTTTTAAATAGAACGTCTAATTTAGTTTTTAAGTTTTGTTGTATTTGTTCTACTGTTATTTGATGTTTCTCCGTTAATATTTTAAATTTTCCCTGTAATATTATGGCTTAATTCTTGTGGCACCTAACCAGAACTCTCAAATGCTTACGTCAAGTACATACTTTGGGTAGTACTGGACGATTTATACATTTGAAAGATCTATCAAATTCTTCCTTAATTTCTTTGATTTGGTCATATATTTCCTGCCAAGTACCCTCTGACATACAATGAGGACAACTACCGACTCGATTAAGAATGGGTTTTTTTTTAAATATATATATATACGTATGTAGTTTTGCAAAACTTTTATTTATACTTTTTTATTGTTACAAAAATACACTACTATGGATGGTTTTAAACTTTGGTACATACACACGATAAATATCAAAATAACTTAAGCAATAAAATGTTTAATTTTTTTTTTGAACGTTTGCCTTTACCTTTTTTAGCAGGGATTTTACCTCTTTATTTGCGCGTACATTTCATTTCTTCTTTGAAATCCTGATGCTCATCGCCAAACAAACCATATTCCCTTAGATCCATCATCAACAAATGAGTTTCAACATGACGTGGATACCAATTTACAATATAGTCATGCTTTTGCACCGGCTCCCCACTAAACATGCGAATAACCTTCATGGACTTAATGTTCGTTGGACGTGCAACTTCACCGAATATACGATTGGACAAGTTATTCATACGCCTAGCATACTGTGTTCCTACTTTTACCAAGTCTGTGTATTTGTAAGCGGACATACTTATTTCTTTTTGATGCTCTTATAATATATTCTTTTTTTTTTTATTTTATTTTATTTTAGTTATTATTTTTTTTTTTTTTGTATAATCACTTTTTATTCTTTATTTTTCTCACTAGTTTGTCGTGGATAATGATTTGTTTAATTTTGTCTTAATTACTGTAAATGGTTGGATTTTCCAAAAGTGTTTTATTATAGCAACCATTGAGTTTATATATCTATTTTTTTTTCCATATGTTTTATTTAAATTAAAAAAATATATTTTTTCTTTATTTGTTACATATTTTTTCTTAAACTAATTTACATAACTTACTGGTGTTCTATGCAGTCGTACGACTGCGTGTTGATATAACTAGCCTGCGAAGGAAAAGAGGACGAGACTGAGTATTTGCTCTTATTTATACTCGTCCTTTTACATTACATAGATTATGATATACAGGACAAGTGTTTGTGTTTTACTTAATTATAATACAATTATTCTCTTAACTAGAAATACTTAAACAAAAATATACAGACAAGGTTGTCTTGTTTGTTAATTACTATTATCTTATTTATGACTTTTCCCTGAAGGACGTTTTAATTGTGTGTTATTGTATAAACGTCATTAACTCTCCCCTGGGTTAACCAAGATCGTCCCGATCTTTTCTAATGCGTTGTAATTCTAAATTATATGCTTTTTCAAATTTATTAGCTGCAGATATGCGTTTCCATCCTGTTATGCAGGTTAGGATTTTCGCTATCAAAAATACTGTTATTATTAAGAGTACTAAAAATAATATGCTGTAAATGAAAGACGTTGTAGGGTATTGTTCGAAAGGCATAGAATATTTTTTTAGTGAGTCTAGGTTACTAAAAGCCCATTGCGTGTCGGATTTTATTATTTTAAAAATCTCGAAGTCCTCATCGTGTATCTTATGGATGGCCTTGGCTATGCGGTCATGAATATTCCTATACGTCTTATTATCTATTGTGACAATATTTTTGTACGTGACTAAATTTACACCTGTTGTGGTAATGTTGTCTACCTTATGGTATCCGTCTAATAATATAATGCCTTCATCAATTTCAAATAGTGATTTGTTATATTCTTGTATAATTGTACATTTGCAGTTCCTGTTGTTCAGTAGTGGGAGTATACATTTATCTGTCTCATTATTTCTTCGACATATATTTGTTCCTCAATAATTTTTGCAAAGGTTCACTCTTACATGGTCGTTATTGCATTGAGCGATTTGTTCGTCTGTGTGGATTTTCCCATGCCTAAAACTTATAGGTGTAATTGTAAAAAACTTACAGTCATTGTTGAGAAAGGATATTTGTATACAATTACAACTAAGTTTGCTGTTCTGGCTACATGTACGTCTGCATATACCAGAATGTTTATTATTGGTACTGAGATTAGTTCGTGTTGTATTATTTCTCTTATGTCATTTAGGTCTAACGATTCTGATAGGTATTCGTTATTTTTTGCGGCGTTAATTGTCCTAACAAGTAGAAGAAGTTGTTCATACACTTCATGGATGATAAGATGATTCTCCAGAGGGTGTCCTTGTAGTGTATCTCTTAGTTTCTCAAACCTTGAATTCATTAAGCGTTGTTTTTCATTATTGTTTATCAATGCATTTATTGCTGTCTCCATTTTGATGAGATCATCATGGTCTGGGTTTCCTGTAATGAATTTCAGTGCTGATCCTAGGAAATCTAGGGATTAATTGTACCGTTTATGTGCATTCAGTTGGTCTGTTAATGATTCTATTTTCTTTATTATTATCTTTTCCTGAGTGGTCGGTTTATATTCTTCCCTGAAGATTTGTCTATATGGCTTAAGTATTTTTGTGAGATTGGTGACGTGAAAAAGGTGTGAATGTTCGTCGTACAATAAGACGTCTTCAGTTGTGGTTAGCAGGAACTTCCTGTTTTCCATTTTCTTTATTTCCACTTCTGCCTCTATTGCTAACACGGCACTCACGAGTAATATTAGGTATAGGTATCTTCATTTTTTAGTGTATAAATTCTTATATTGTCCTTACGTACTAGAATATTCCCCTGTGTTAAGATCGTGTCCTCGCGATCTTATTTTACTATGTGTTTTTTGTATCTCGCGTTATTTTTCTTTCTTAACCCTGAAATTTTCACTAGTATTTATTTTCCCGGTTGAAAGGTTCGATGTTTTCGTCCTTTGTTTAGTCTGTGTAAAGTTTTCTCCGATGCAGTTTTGATTTTGTTTGATACTTTCTTTTGGTTATATTGTATTCTTCCAAGATGTATGTCGATAGGTCTGTATCCTGTTGCAGAATGTCTGGAGCTATTCAGTTCTTTAACTGTTCTGAAAACTTCCTCTATTATACTTGTACTATTTTGTATTTTAAATATTCTCGCTAGCTCTGATATTGAGTTATGTGTTCGTTCGACTTGGCCGTTTGCCGTTGATCTGTATACTGGAGTTTCTACCTTTTTTATGTTGTATTTGTAACACATTTGCTTTACTGAGGGTGACGTCATACATGGTTCATTGTCTGTCATGAGTCGTTTGCAGTTCGGAAAATTATTTATGATTACTTCCTCTAGTTTATCACTCATTTGTTCTTTAGATTCGCATTTTCTTATTACTATGTACTTTGAGTATTTGTCCATGTATATCAAAAATATGTTTTTGTCGTTGTAGTACAAATCCGCGCGTATGTGTGTACCTTTTTCTGCTGGTATCTCTGAGTCTGTCAAATGTTCTCGTGTGGGTTGTCTCTCATATTTTCCAAAAAGGCATGCTACACATTTTTTATTATATGCTTTACATTCTTGTTTCAGATTTGGCCAATAAAACCTCTCAATTATGTCTTGAATATTATTTTTATATCCTCGATGTGCTCTATCATGAGTTCCTTTAATTATTTTTATTTGTTCCTCTTTGTCGGTGATATCTTGTAATTTTTTGGGAGTGAAAACAAAGTTCATTCCGTTGAATACTTCCTTTATTTTCTTACCGAAGGTATACATGGCTTCGTAATTTGTGTGTATCGCGGTTAATTTCTTTGGGTTCAATATTTTTTTTAATTCACTGATTAAAATTTCCTCATCTATGAAATGTACCTCATATCGTGTTTTGTTTGTAAAAACTGTGTGTGTTTTTGTAGTATTAGTATCTGCATTTGGTATCAATTCAACTTGAATATGCATTGAAGGGTTGTGATACAATTTTAATAGGGTTTGTGGGTGAACTTGCAGCTGAGTGAACTGTGTTAATTGTTGATGAGTTTTCTTGCTGTCTTGAGAGTGCATCGGCTACGACATTTAGATGGCCTGGCTTATATACCAATTTTGCTCCAAAGTCTTCGATTATATTTTTCCATCTCATTAACTTGGTATTTGGGTTTTTTTCAGATATTGCGAATGTTAAGGACTGGTGATTGGTGTAAATAGTTAAGTCGGCTACCCCATAAATATAATTCCTAAGTTTTTGCAGAGACCAAATAATTGCTAAGAGTTCTTTTTCATTAGTGCTGTAGTTTTCTTCTATTTTGCTTAGAGTGCGTGACAAGAAAAATATTGGATTTTTATTTAGACTAAGACCTGCTCCAAGTGCTAAGTTCGATGCATCAGTCGTTAGTTCAAAAGGTTTGAAGTAATCTGGTTGGTAAAGTTCTACTTCTTCTTTCAAACAAGTTTTCAAGTTATCTATAGCTTGTAATGCTTGCTGGTCAAGATTTATGACAGTGCTTTTGCTCTTGTTTTTTCCTACTTGTCCGTTGTCTCCTCTTAAGTGTACTGTTAATGGTTTTGCTACACTGGCGTATCCTTTAATAAATTTTCTGTAATAACCTGTCATTCCCAAAAATCCTCTCAATTCCTTCAAGGTTTTAGGGATTGGGTAATTATCTATCGCTTGTACTTTCTCAGGGTTGGTTGTGATTCTATTGTACTTGATTATGTGACCTAAGTATTCCACTTCTGTTTGGAAAAATTTAGATTTTTCCTCGGAGATTTTGAATGTGGCTTTATTTAGTGCATCAATTATTATTCTGATGTGCTCCATATGTTCTTCAGGAGAAGAGGAGTATATAAGCACATCATCTATATATACGTATGCAAATTTTCCTATGAATGCCCTGAGTATATCATCTACACACCTCTGAAAAATTGAGGGTGCGTTCTTTAACCCGAATGGCATTCGAACAAATTCATATTTCCCACCATTGACACAGAAGGCTGTTTTTTCCCCATCTTTTTCAGAGATTCTTATCTGATGAAAGCCGGATTCTAGATCTAAACTGGTAAAATATTTGGCCTTACCTAGATTTTGTATTGTCATGTTTCCATCTGGAATAACGTATCTATCTGTAATTGTATTGGCATTTAGTTTCTGGAAATCTATAACCATTCGTTTTTTTGGTTTTCCTTCTTCGTCCATACCCTTTTTAGGGACTGTCCATATTGGAGAGTTGTATGGGCTATTACTCTTTTGTATAATTCCGTCGTATAATAATTTCTTAATTTCCCTATTGACAAAATCATTATTCGCTATGGGGTATGGGTACTGTTTTGTCCATATTGGGTCTTCGTTCTTTGTTCGGATTGTGGCTTCAACTGTCGTTGTAAAGGGTAGTGGCCCAATGCCATTATTTTCCCTTATTAATAAATCAATTTCTTGTTTATACTTTTCTTCACCTACAATATAATTTAACTTAGGCTGACTATCACTGCTCATGGTGGTTAAGGTCATGTCCCTAAGATTCACATTCGCATTTAATATTCTTAATCCTTCTAAATCCAGGATCATGTCAAAAGATTATATGTTTTCTAATTCAAAAAAGGTTATTTCCCTATTTATTATTTTAATTATTCTTTTAGTATTTATTATTGTATTATCATCTATGATTTTCATTTGAACTGGTCTAATTTTTATTCTATCGGAGGAATCACATTTAACATCTACATAATTATGGGTTGCTCCAGTATCAATCAGGATTTCGTATTTTTTGTTTGTTATTTCACTGGTTAATGTGAGATAGGGCAACCCGCTTCTTAGTTTTAAATTATCTGATCTTAAATTATTTACCTTTTGTTCTGCTTCGACATATGTGCTAGAGTTGTCAACTTCTTGTTGTGATCGGTTGATTCTTTGTTGGTACTTTCCACTGTGTGTTCTTTTCCAGGGCTGGTTGTTTGCGAAGGGTTGGTTGTTCTGTTGAAAGTTGTTTCTTCTATGTGGTTGTATGATCTGTCTGGAGTCTGTTTCCATTGGAACTGGCCTATTTTGTTGATTATAATTTGGTTGTCTAAAATTTTGTTGTGGTCATATCCTCTGTGGTGCATAGTTTGGTTGTCTATTAAGATGCGTATTATGGTATTGTGGCTTTTGTTGAGGCTGAGGTGGCTTGATTCCATTGTCGTATGATAAGCGTAAATTTTGATGACGGTTGTCGTGCTCAATTGTCCTGGCTATGTTGTATGTATATTCCAAGTCATTCAGATTGTTTGCGTATAACGTTGATCTGATGAATGCATTGGAAGTCCCTGCGATAAATACGCGGACTGCTTCATCGTTGACGTTCCTTATCATTGCCTCAATCGCGGTAATATGTTCACCAGACATTGATATTTTGGATATGACTAAGTTCAATGCCTGATTTATCTTGTCATGGTATTCCGATAATGAGAGTTTATTTTGTGTAATCCTTCTCATTTCTTCTTGAAGGACATATAGGTCGCATATCGGCATAAGTGTAGTCTAACCTGTTCCTTATTGCCTCGAAATTAAATGGGGTGTTATTATTGGTCAGAATGGCTATCGCCTTTCCTCTGATTTTGGACTTCAGTATGGACAGCGCTTCCGAATAACGACTGGATCCTTTGAATTGCTCGATGTCACTCATCAGTCTAGAGGCATCATCCCTCCAAGCTCTATATTCTGTTTGGTTACCATCGAATATTGGCAAGGCTTTGAAAACTTCTAAGGATATTTCTGCGGATGTTCCATAGTTTGTCATCACATCTTGGTATTGGACCAATGTTGTGTCACGAGATGAACTTTTTTCCATTTTCTCCGTTAATTTTTGGCAATATCGTTTCACCTCGCTGAGCCTTGCGGTAAGTACAGCAATACGCTCTTCACCGGTTGCCATTTCCATTGGTCGTTGTTCGTCGAGAGTTTGTTACCTTTTTTGTTTTTTAAAGCGTTCCATTTATTTATATTCCTTTTAGTAGGAATAATATTTTCATTTGTTAGTTCCCTTCTATTATTTTTTACACTTTTACGAATTATTTTTTATTTTTTGTTACCTTCCTTCTATGAGAAATTGTTTTTTATAGCCTTGCTGCGATAAGGTTTTCTGTTCTTTCTTATGAGGAGTTTTTTGCACTCTCCTTCGCGTAACTATTATGTCTATTCCTTGCTGCGACAAGGTTCACTATGGTCCGCTCACTTTGGTAACAACGTATGTGTTATCTCCTGGCAGGATCGCCAATTAATTATTCACAAGTTATTTAAATTAAAAAAATATATTTTTTCTTTATTTATTATATATTTTTTCTTAAACTAATTTACATAACTTACTGGTGTTCTATGCAGTCGTACGACTGCGTGTTGATATAACTAGCCTGCGAAGGAAAAGAGGACGAGACTGAGCATTTGCTCTTATTTATACTCGTCCTTTTACATTACATAGATTATGATATACAGGACAAGTGTTTGTGTTTTACTTAATTATAATACAATTATTCTCTTAACTAGAAATACTTAAACATAAGTATACAGACAAGGTTGTCTTGTTTGTTAATTACTATTATCTTATTTATGACTTTTCCCTGAAGGACGTTTTAATTGTGTGTTATTGCATAAACGTCATTAACTCGCGGCACGTTGCTTTAAATAGATTTTTACTATCACCGCGGCAAATATGAGTAGCACTGTTATTAATACAATGTGGTTGGTGGTTAGTTCAGTGGTGGTTAGTTCAGTACTTTTAATATTTTCAGGGACTTAGGTTTCCACTTTGATTGTGTGGCTTTGATGTTTGGTTTCCTTACCTACTTCAGACACAGTGAAGGCAATCATTACCCCACTTAATAATTTTAACCACAAGCCCATTTTTGTTAGATATATAAACTTTTACTGTTTTTCACATTTATTTTTCGAAACTACATAGAATCACCACTTTAAGCAACTTTTTTTTTCAATATTTTTGTTTTTTTTTTATTTTGCTTTAGATATTTATAGAAAATTTGTTCATTGCTTCTAACTCAATTTAGGCGTAACACTATATTCAATTTCTCAACCTTTGAAACTGACAGGAATAATTTTTTTTTGTAATATTTTCTTGTGTATATTGTTTTATATTGTCCTCTCACATTAATAACACTATATATATGTAATAAAGAGTTACTTCCAAAGAATACAAACAGAATTGCTTTTCTAAAAATGAATTAGTTTTATTTAGTCTATTTAATAATACATTTATTTATTATAATCATACCCAAAAATTAATTAGAAACAGCATTTAATGCTTCTATCCCGTATAACTGTTTCTCTACTTTTAACTGCTCTACTCCGTATAACTGTGTTTTTAACAACACATATTTGACAGAGTATAGTTATATTAAAGAAAATAGAGGCACAAGTGATGCCACAGCTACATTTTCTTTACATCTCCCCCCTTTAGAAGAACAATTACTTATATTATTATACGTAATTGTTCAATGTTTATCAGTTTCCACTGGAATAACCTTGGTTATGTGAAAAAAATTTGATTGGGCTTTTTTATGACCGGTGTTAACCTCATATATTGAATTAGAAATTTTATTTAATATTTCATATGGTCCAATTCTTATTTCGTCCAGCTTTTTCCTGTTCATGCGATTTCCATTTTCCACGTAAACTAAATCTCCCTTGTTTAATTTGACTTCCGTTCTATGTATATGAAATCGTAGTTTATTATTTTTGTGGGAAGTTTTTGTGTTCTCTATAGCCAATTTTCTATCTCGTTCTAAGTCTTCATCCATGATTTGTGGATTTAATTCGTTAGGTAAAATATTTATGTTTTTTCCTTCCAGTAGATATTTTGGAGCAAATCCTGTGACTGTATGTTCCGTTTCGTTATACTTCTCTACACACCTCTTTGCAATATTTGTCCATGCTACCTTCTTTTTATTTTCATTTAGCGTGCATCTTATTTTATTAACCAGTGTCTGGTTTAATCTTTCATTTAAGCTATTTGAAAATGGGGCATTAACTGCAGTAAATATCAAATGTATACTTTTTGCTTTCAGAAATTGCTTAAATTCTTCTGAATTTAGTCCAGGGTTTTGGTCTGTGAGTAGTGTGTTTATTTCGTGGTCTTGAGATACCTTCTTTACCAGTGTTATGAAATCATTAGCATTTTGGTTTTTTTAAGTAAGAATATATATGCGTATCGTGTAAAATGATCAACAAGTAGATGTAAATATTTCTTTATGGAGCGGGATCCTCCAAAACCTCCAATAGTATCTATGGATACAATTTCGAAAGGACGTGTCGCTGGTCCCAAGTGTGACATCAAGCCATACATCGACTTCTTTCTTGATTTATTTTTTATTCAGATTTCACATGTATCACAAATATTTTTGATGTTAGAAATTAAATTTTTTGTTGTATAAAAAGGAGAAATTTTTTTAAAAATTTGTGTTCTCCCTATATGGCGGTAGGCATTGTGTACATCATGTATTAGTGTTCTGCAGAAGTTTTCCGATAGAATAATTTTATCTTTTCTTTTAAAAGTTTTGTAGTATATATCGTCCTTCAATTCAATTCTTATCATGCAGATATTTGTACGTTGGTCCTTTTTTATATCCTGTAGATTTATTAAATTCATAACCTTCAAAACCTCTTCTGTATTTTCAAATGATTCTAGAACTGGAATTCTGCTCAAACAGTCTGCTTCTTTATTAGATTTTCCTAGATTATATTTAACCTTAAAATTGTACTGAGATAGGTAATAACTCAAATCTCCCATTTCCTCATCTGTTCTGGACTTTATATTCATGTTTTCTAAAGGTTTGTGATCCGTGTAAACAGTAAACTCTTTCCCCATAAGCCAATGCTGCCAATATTTTAAAGCTTTTTTTATAGCCAAACATTCCAGACGTATTGTTTTCTTTTTCTTTTGGTATTCAAAAGTATATAAGAAAAGTATTCGACTGGCTTGCAATTCTCATCTTCGTCCCTTGTTTTAGCACAGCTCCTATTCCATTAATGCTGGTATCTATGTATATTTTTAATGTTAAATCTGGGGCGTAAATTCTTAAAATTGGTTCAAAACAAAGTAATGCTTTTATTTGATCGAAAGATTCCTGACATTTTTCGGACCGGATGAACCTTTCATTTTTCCTCAGCAAGTTATGCAAAGGGTCCAGGATAATAGTAATTTGTGGAACAAATTTATATAATAATTTATTTTTCCTAGGAATTGACGAACATTTTTCTTTGTCTCCGGCACTGGAAAATTCTAAATTTAAGTATAAAACAGCCTCCAACAACGTTGATAAATGTAGAATGTGGTCCTTGAAAGTCTTGACAAAAACAAGGATATCATCTATATAATTAACTGCATAATCCGCAAGTTTGTGTTTTCTTATGATGTTGCTCAATATTCTTTGAAAAATTGCTGGCGCCGTTTTTAAACCAAATGGCAGGCAGGTCCATTGAAAATGGCATTCTTGAGTTACGAATGCCGTTTTTGGTCTGTCTTGTATTCTCCAAGGAATTGACCAGAATGCTGAATTAATGTCGAGAGTTGAAAATAATTTGCAATTTCTTGTGTTTACCATTAAATCTTCAATTAGTGGAAAAGGCTGCGATTGAGGAATAACAATTTTGTTTAAATCTCTAAAATCAATGCATAACCTTGATCTTTTATTCTCTTCTTTTTTATATGCGAGGGTGTTTTATACTGTGTGGCTGTTCAATTAGACTTTTGGTTAGTAATTTTTCCAATTGGTTTTTTTATTTCTTTTCTGTCCTCAATCGTGCATCTGTACGGCCGTTTGCAACAATATTTATCTACTGTTAAATCAATGTGAGATTCGTACTCTCGCACAGTGCCGATATCATAATTATCCTTGGCAAACACAGCTTTATATTTTTTTATTAGTTTTTCTATTTCGGAACGCTGATCCACTTCTAAAAGTTTTGTTTTTATTTCAAAATTATCCGTTATTATATGCCGGTTGAAATTCACTTCATGTGGTTTATTCTCATTTTGTATATATTTTTCAGTATCTTCAATTACTGTACTATTTGTATTTTTATGCAATCCAGCCCTATTAAAAAGTCGTACTTAAAATTGACGTTAGCCATAACAAAGACATCTGTTTCTTCTTCTATATTATATATTTTTATTTTTAATGCAACCATGCCATTAGTTTTTCCCACATCATTAATAGTCCTCAAATTCTGCGTTTGTTTATAATTTATTTTATTTTCAAAAGTTTTGCGTTGATCAGAGACACATTAGATCCTGAATTATAAATATAAGGTACTTCCAAAGTGTCATTTAAAAGTATTTTGATTTATATTAATGGTGGCACAATTAGTTTTTTTGGATATTTTCATTTAGTTCTAATTCCAGCTCTGAATTTTTAACAGTTTTGACTTCATTTTTTTCCCTAAACCAGCAGTTTGATTCTGGATGGTAACGTTCACCCCTTTTCTGTTCTCTACATATTTTGCATGGTTTTCTAATTTCAGCATATTTCGTTTTCTTTTCAGAATATCCTTTTTCTTTTTTTTTCAGCTGTCCTTCGCACCAGATGCTCTAAACCTGTAAGCTCATTAAAAAGATCATTAGTTCCCGTTAAATTATTCCGGTCTATTCTATCGCATATAAAATTTGGTAGCCCAATTGCAATCAAATCTATTAAAATTTTCTTATCAAGCGATTTGTTTACCTCCATATCTTACATATGTCCTTAGTACCTTTGTCTGCATATGTCTCACAGAAAATCTTTTTCCACTGTTCCCAATCAGAATTTATTGTATATTTGATAAGCATTGAACTGTACCAGTCAATACAAGACCCTTCCAGAAATAATCTTAGTATTTCAATTTTATCTATATCTTGGTCTATTTTCAACCGTAAGCATTCGCTTTCAAATACTTCCATCCATTGTAAAACATTTGCATTTTTTCCTGTAAACATTGCAATAACCATCTTATCTGAAATATTTTTTATTTTGCTTATCAGATTTCTGTTCACTTGTTGTTGTACTTAATTTCTCCAAAAATTTGTTGTAAAGTTTCTGTTGGAATTCTGGTTTCTGGAGTTTCGTTCTTTTTTACTTTAGTATCATCTACCTGTTCTAATAAATAATTATTAAAATTCATATTTCCATCAGCATCTTTGTACATTTTCAGCGCTTCATCATCCAAAGTAAACCATACTTTTTTAAATTTCCTTTTCTGGTTGGCTTTACCTTTTGGAAAGTAGGCAAGTTTTTTACGTTTTCATGCAGTGAAATGTTTTGAAATTCATTTGGTATGACAAAAATCTCATTATTATCAGTTCCTATAGAGGTTATGGTAATTACATTCGTTTTGTTGTCATTTGCTAATGCTTTTACAACAAACTCAAACCTCAGTTTTTCCATTTTAACGAAATGTCTGCGAAAATGCTGTTTTGTAGTAAAGCGTTACTTCCAAGGAATAAAAACAGAATTGCTTTTCTAAAAATGAATTAGTTTTATTTGGTCTATTCAATAATACATTTATTTATTATAATCATACCCAAAAATTAATTAGAAACAGCATTTAATGCTTCTATCCCGTATAACTGTTTCTCTACTTTTAACTGCTCTACTTCGTATAACTGTGTTTTTGACAACACATATTTTAATTAAAGAAAATAGAGGCACGAGTAATGCCACAGGTACATTTTCTTTACATATATATACAGTTATGCAGTATTTTTAACCAAATCAATCAAATATGCACGATAGTTAATATTTAAACACTTTTTATCAGTTCACAAACACTTTCATAAATCCATAAAGTAATCCACATAGAAAATAAATCAAAATGCTTTATATCCATCATGACGATAGAATAAACGATTTCTGGATATAAATTGTTTTATATTGTCCTTTCACATTAATAGCACTATATATATACAGTTATGCAGTATTTTTAACCAAATTGTTTTATATTGTCCTGTCACGGTCGCCATGTAGTAAATAAAATACTTTTATTTATTTTTGTAGTAATTAATTTATTAAAATTAAGTATTGAAGACTTACTACGACTATCGACTACTCACTACTGATTATTTTCTTACTTAAAATTATTTCTTAAACTCTATTTTCCAAAAGAAAGGGGGAAATGTTGTAACACCTTTTTTTTGTTAAAATGTCACAATTTCCTGATTTACACAATTGTACTTATTGCGACACAATCGAAATAAAGTGAATTGCAAGCAATGACCTACTTAACTCAAATCAAATAATACAAGCTTCAAAATACAGTAAAATACAGTCAATGACCTTTTTATGAAAAATGCTATCCAAACAAATAAAACAAATTGCATATTGCTGTATATTTTAATAAGTTGTTACGACAATAATAATTCATGGAATGGAGTATAATGTATTAAGTATAATAATTCATGGAATGGAGTAAAATGTATTAAGTATAATAATTCATGGAATGGAGTAAAATGTATTAAGTATAATAATTCATGGAATGGAGTAAAATGTATTAAGTATAATAATTCATGGAATGGAGTAAAATATAGTAAGTATAAGGATTGATTTATAGTGCCGGGGATTCTGCTGCTCATTCGTGTACGGAGTACAGCGTGTGCAGCCGAGCCGGGCGCTTGCCCGGTTCCTCCTGCCAGTAAGGGTCGTAAGGCCCGTGTGATGTACACTTTACCTTATTCAAGCAACTCACACTGTTTGAATAAGAATAACCCAATTTACTAATTCAATGACACACATCAAATTCTATGACACACATTAAATTCATAACACACACATAACAAGCACATTTCAATCGCATACACAAGGAAGTACAGCGAGGTGAAATTTGAGCATCCTCACTTACTCCACTTCATTGTTAAGGTGCTTGACCGTAATTATAAAACAATAATTGTAAGTCAAATTTCTTTTTAAAATTTATTAAGAAATAACATGTGTAAACGAGTAGTGAACCAGGAAATGCATAATGCAATGTGAGCAAAAACCCACATTGCACTGGGCATGCTGAACACATGTAATGAAATTCAAATGTGTCATCTAGGTCATAGAAGAATTGTAAAATAGTATATAAGGAGTTATTTGTGAATGAAGAAACCAGAATCAATTTTGAACTCAAGCCATTCGTGTTTATTTTTGAATCTCAACTTAAGGGCATTGCATGTGCCTGCCTGCCGAGCTGTTGTGTCTAGCTTTTAAATCTAAGACACCTATTGCACTTTGTCGCGCATATACGAAGTGTAATAGTCATAGGTCATTCTTTTGTCTTATACCACATTTTTTTATATGGCATTCTTGTCTTGTCAATAATTGTCCAGACATTCCTGCCAGATAGTAGTATCACATTGAGATGTCCAATCGTTCCAACATACCTTATATGGCGATCCTGCCACATTTCCAACATACCTTATAACAGTTTTTATCGACATTTTCTGGTCGGAACAGCTTTAGCCATTGTGCATGTCCAAAAAGAGATTGTGATGTACACTTTACCTTATTCAAACGGCTCACACTGTTTGAATAACTATAGCACATTTTTACACATTAAATGCATGACACACACATGGCAAACACATTTCAATTAAGTGCAGCGAGTCGTAATTTGAGCAACCCTTTTTGCTTCACTTCATTGTAAGGTGTTTGACCGTAATTATAAAACAATTAAAAATGCTATTTAAAACTGAATTTACTCCTTAACTCTTCTAAAATTTCTTTAACATGTGGAAAGTGACATTGAACCAGGAATTGCAAAATGCAATGTGAGCAAAAACCCACATTGCACTGGGCATTCCGAACACATGTAAAGAAAATTCGAGTGTGTCATTTACCTCATAGAATGAAATGTAAAAATAGTATATAAGGAGATATTTTTGTACGAATAAATCAGATTCAATTTGAAACTCAATTCACTTTGTGTTTTATTTTGCGTCTCAAAAGGGCATCTTAAGGTGCTCGTCAGCCGAGTTTAGTGCCTCGCTCTACAAACCAAGGCACCTATTGTACTTGTCGCGTTATTATACAAGTACAATAGTCACCACATTGAAAACATTACTTAACATTATAAGATATATTTAGTAAATTGTGGGTTTTATAACAACTTCGCTTTCCGCCTTAATTTAGAAAAAACTAATTTTAAAAAAAGTTATTAAACATTTAACCTACTAAATTTTAAAATAAGTGGTTTGGGATGAAGATTTTTTCATTTGCTTACGAAAATAAACAAACAAATTTGGATTATACAGAAACGGCATGATTTGCAAATTAATATGAAATTTTGAAAATTACCAATTTTTTTTTATAATAAATCTTAAATTCAAGCCATTGTTGTAATTTGTTTAATTATTTGGCTTATCATTTTTGAAATTATTTAATTAGTTACTGATAAATTTAGTGTAGGCGCTAGGCAAATTGTAGAAACACTCAATGTATAAAACAATTACTAAGCTTCCTAATTCCATTCTCAATTCCTTTTTTATAATTTACATTTCTAGCTTACTTGGAAATAAGTGGACCTTATCTCCTGATAAGCATTCTTTAACACACTTTCGCCCTCTACAATATAACGAAAAAATACAAAAAACCACCACCATTTAACATGCTATTTAAAACTGAATTTACTCCTTAACTCTTCTAAAATTAAACTTTGAATAAAATAAATATTCAATAAAACTTAAAATTTTAAAAAAAATTTAAATTTCAATAAATATACTTACTTAAAATCTACATATTATGCTTAAAATTACGAATAGCAGTCATAAAGTAAAATACGTAACCGACAGAAAAATAAAGCAAAACAAAATAAAAATTATCTTCAATTCTCTTTTGCGGTACTGCACATTTTAGAATATATATATTTCAAGATCAGCCTTTTACAAAGGCAATTTTTTTTTTATATATATACATTTTAGGAACTTATTTCGCAACGGTATCACGAACGGTTTTCTCCCGTGAGAACTACCGAAATTCTCTTCGTACCGTAAACGGTTATTCCGTGAAGAACTCCCGTTATTACTTTGCAAATTTTTGTGCTGGTTTTTTCCCCCTACCAAAAAAAACAATAATTAATAATAAAATAATCCCATATATATCTACAGTTAATTTCGCACGCACTCTTGTGTATTTATTTTCAAAAATCTATACATACATATGTATGTGGTACATATATGTACTTTATTATTTACGGGCAAGCACTGTGAGCCCCTTTCCTTTTCTCCTATGTACGTAATCCAAAGCCTAGGCACATAACTTCCATACATACAGAATTTGTTCGTGCTTTTTTTCCTCCTGAAAGTAAAAAAAGGACAGAAAAAAATTATGTTCAAATTAGTAAACAATAATTTGACCTGCACCGTTGTATGCGCATATTTGCTGCTCAGCAGCAGAAAGAAGAAAAAGGGATTATCACTTGCCCGCACAAGTAAATTGATACATACTTGTGTGCGCATACATTTTGGTTTTTTCCCGTACATCACATTCATGTGTGTGTACTGTGACTTATGTCAGTAAACCTTGGGTTTTTGTTGCAGTTGTTTAACACACATTCGGTGTTACAATAACAAATCAATTTTTTTAAAAGTTTGTTGTTACGGAGCCGGTGGAAGAAGTAACTTTTTGCTGTCTGTCATCTATTTGTTGCTTTCAAGAAACCAAAGAAAACAATAAAAAAAAAATTAACAAAAAACGCCTACTTTATTATAGTTAATGCAACTAGTATTTTCCCTAGGATACATTAACCGGAGGACGGCCGTATCCGTAAAGGCCACTTCGAAACACAGTACACGAGGGCTTTCTACAACCGCTGGCACTACTTTGAGTCCAGACTCAAAGCTATTTTACTCAGCTGGGAGGCTCCCCCCCTTTCCATTATCCTCGGTACCTAGTAGACATCTGTAGCGGAGATTTAAAATGTACGGTACACGCGCTAGTCGACTCCGCCTCTGAAACCTTGTTCATCACGGCAAAGCTACAATATAAACTCCAAATTCCTCAACGTCTCCGACACGCGGAAGTCCGGGGATTGAATGATTCGTGCCATATCCGTCTCGGGACTCCCATTGACAGCGCGTTTAACACCGAAATCGATGCCCTAGTCCTCAAACGGCTGACGGACCAGCTGCCAAGCTACCCTGCCGCCGCACTTCAAAATACGAGTCTCGCGGGCTTACCACTGATGGGATCACGACCACACCCTGGTCGCGCAACAAACAGTCTTTGGCTGGATACTAACAGGTCATGTCAGAAGCAATCCATGTCAATAATCCGTCCAGTCATTCCTATCTCGCGTCTCTATTTCCGAGCAACTACAACGGTTCTGGGAAATGGAGGAGCCCCCAAAGAAGCAGTGTGCATCCCAACCCGTCGAGTGCCCACTCCTCTTTCTATCTACCACACCATGCTGTACTAAAACCGGACAGCCCCACCACCCAGTTACGGGTGGTCTTCAACGCTTCGAGCCCATCCTCTAATGGTACAAGCCTCAATGACCTGCTTCACACAGGTCCGGCACTTTAGGCGGACTTAACAATTCTGTTGCTTCGCTGAAGACTGCTTCGGTATGTGTTTAGCGCGGACATCGAAAACATGTATCGCCAGATCTTGGTGAACCCACAGCATACGTCGTTCCAACCCGTCGTTTTCCGGTCTGAAGCGCACCAGTCTCTCTGCGACTATGAACTTAAAACGGTAACATTTGGAGTGAATTATTCTCCATGTCTGGCGATTCGGACGCTCCTTCAGCTTGCAACGGAGTGCGACGCCACCTACCCTGAGGCGGCCTAGATACTACGTCAGTATATGTACGTAGATAATATGCTGGCCGGACTCGCCTCAGTCGCCCCTTTCACAACACTGGGGTTGATTTTGCTGGCCCGATTGAAATGAAATCGTATGCAGGGAGGGGCTGCCGCATGACGGGCAAATGTGGTGCCCTCTGCAATTGCGCTCAACCGTGCAGAAGAATCAGCAACTCCAGTTCAAGGTGCTCATCTCCTCCCAGCTACCAAAACAGCCGCCGATGCGCGTGCCTCCAGGCGCGGCCCAGTCTTTCCGACACCTCGACCAGGCGGGCGCAGAATGGCACCGTAACCGGCCGGTGACGATGGTGCTCGGGGCCGATCTCTGTGCTAAAATCATCCGCTCCCATCAACAAAGGTCGGACGCAACGCCATCACTCTTCGCCCAAGACACCGTCTTTTGTTGGATAGTGAGTGGAAACCTAGAGGGCAACTAATGGTAGCTGTATCCCAGTGACCCGACGCCGATCCCACCGCCGGACTCCGTCCGCGGCTGGGTCGCAATTGCGCCCTATATCATATTTATTTCTATCTTAACTATTATTACTATACCGTTCTACCGTTCTAGATTGCCCGCTTCATCGGCCACCTCAGCGACAACCGACAACTGAAGAGCAGCTGTATTTTCCATGCCCGACTGATCTGACTTCGCAGCACTCCGTCCTCGAGGGGGTAGCTTTACCTCGTACCCCGTACACATATTCTATATAGACATCTCGATCACCCCCTTGACCTTCTGAATTTTGTTGCTAATTATGCAATAAAGCAAGTGGGCCGGGATGTTTACAAAATATCGAAGAAGCAACAAAAACTTCATTTTAATTAATTCAAATTATCCCAGGAGTAGAGCTCCTCTATAATAATAAAAACAAACCTCAAATATTTTATGCACTTTAATGATATAAACAAAAAGTTATTTTCTCAAAAATTAAATATAAAAAACCCCAAGTTAAAAAAAATTGTTGGTAAATTGATAGAAAAACAAAGGAAAAAATAAATAAAAAATTTAAATATTGAAAGAGAAAAAATTGAAAGTAATTCTAAAACTAAAAACACACAACCAGGCCACGGCTCCTAAAGAAGTGTTAAAGTTTCCAATTCGTGTGATTGTAAAAAAATTATTTTTTCTTTGGCAATTTACACTAAACCGCATTCACACACTAGTTCCAAGTTTTATTCCTTAGACTGTGTTCACACAGACTAGGGGAAAGAAACGAGTATTCAATATCATGCACTCACCCTCATTATAACAATGAAATAATTTGTAATAAAGCCTATCATAGTTTGAATGCCGAAGATAGTTCAAAGAAGGAAAAGTGATAAGTTTTGCATTAAGACTCGACGTGTCTGAATACATTCTGACTACTTTTGCTAACGTGTACATAATATGTATATAAGTTCAGGGGTGTTACTCTCGTTTGCAATCCGAAAGGGTTTGCGATGCGTAAGTAAGATGAGTTAGTGACTTAATTTAGTACTTTATAACATGAACGCAAGTCTTTGCGCAAATAATATTGAAAAAGTAGCAATACAGACATCATAAAATTAAAAATTGCAATGCTATGCTTTATCAAATGTCAAAATGCATATAAGAAAGCAGGCAAGAAATTTTGTCAGCAGTTTACATTAATGATTTCATCAATAATCAAACAACTATAGCGAGGCAAATAAGAAATGAAATAAAAATAATTTTGGTCATAAAATTCATGTTAACATTTTTAATGGTTAAACAAATATTTCTTTATAAAAACATTAAAAAAATTTTTTTTGCAATTCGTCGGCATAGCAAAACTTAAATTTAATAAAAAAAAGAGATACTCAATACGATAAAAATATAAATAGATTTCTATTAACACAACTAGAATTAAATTAATACATTCTTGACAGACTGTATATAATTCGATTCAACTAATTTAACTATAAAAACTTTCATTTAATTGAAGTATAAAAACAATGTGATTTTAAAATTATTATTTATAGTTCTGTTGAACAAAATTTTTAAATACTGAGAACTTGGAAATTAGTTTTATATTTTATATGTGCCTTTTATTTCATAAATAATATGATATGACCATAAAAATACATGCATTCTGAAGAATATACAATATATATTATAATATATTCTTAGTATTAAAAATACTTTCATGTAGGTATTTCCCCCTGTATATCTCCACTGTCATATAATAAAAATAAATAAAATATAATTTGTTTTTGAGATCATAAAATCATGTTAAAATTTTTAATGGTTAAATAAATATTTGTTTTTAAAAATAAAGAAATAATTTTTTTTGCACTTCGTCGGCATAACAAAGCTTAAACTTGCCCCCTTATTATGAATTGACTACCAGTTTAGTTGTGTTGGCTTGAAGTAGACTAGACTAAACTTCATTTTGCTGTTATGTTTTACAACCAAAACTAGTATAGTCTTCAACATATTCGTTATATTTAACTCGTTCCTTTCCTTTGCTAAATGAAAATATGGCAGCCAATTTGTCACTCATTGCTGTCTCAAGAGGGCGTTGCGATTGAAAAATATAAGTAAAAATAAATAAAGTGTACATAAGTATAATATAAAATGGATATAAGTGAAGATCTATTTTACGTACTCAAAGTAAGAAATGTTTTTTTGAATATAATAGAACATTTATTACAAAAAAATTAACTTAATTATTCAGATTCATCAGCTATTTTCGCCTGAATAAAGATTCATTTTTGCTGTTTGTTAAATGAAATAAAAAACAGTATGCGCCAACTATTCGACGCAATGCACATATTAAAACTATGCTGCACATTGCGTTATTTTCCTGAAGGCAGATATCATTTATGCATTAATTTTTTTTCATATTTCATAAATATTAAACTTACAATTTTTTCTCCATTTCGATGCAAATTTAGCGGCAAGACAACCACAAGACAACTGCAAATGATCAGTTGTAAGAATTTGGAAGTTCTCACAACCAGTAATTACATTGGTTATAATCAATAAAAGCCAAAAATTTTGCAACACAACTGAAAACTAACTAGTAATTGTTTTGTTTAGTTGTAAATCATAATACCGAACTGACAACTACTGAGCAAAGTTACAACTGGTTTTATTATAGTTGTAATACACAATAAGGGGGTTAATAAAAAAGAGACACTCAATACGATAAAAATATACATATATTTTGTAAATATACTTATTGTTAAAAATAAGGAACTTCAGTATCAGCTTATAATCTATGTTTTGTATAAAATAAATATATAAATAAAACGTATCACTTATAGGATTCGCATGTTTTCCTTTAGTTGCGTTTAGTAAATAGCTTGCTCAAGATATTTGTTTAATATTATAGTTTTGGCAAGCACTTTCGCAAACTAAAGTATGGTGATACCAGACTGGCGTAAACGAGATGCGTTAACACATGCGCAAACGCAAACAAGAGTACCAAATTTTTTGTTTTGCCAACATTTTCTAACGGATCGTAAACGAGAGTAACACCCGTATTTCGTTCTTAAGTTCTGCAGTTCTAACTAGTTTTCAAGTGTGGTCTCGATAATATTAGACCGAAATTAAAATAAGATTAACTCTTTTCCTCAATAGAAGCATGAAGATAAACTTCGATTTAAACAAACACAAAAAATAATTTTCCCATAAACAAAAGGTTAAAAGAGTTTTAAAGTTATATTTTAATTCACTTAATTCAAGCCGTCTCCTTTTAAGTTGTAATGCTTCCATTCTAAGCCTTAACAATTATATTTTACGCTCATTCTTTTTCTCCAATTCTCGTTTATATATTGTTATCCTCTCTTCTTTAAAATTGTGGTTATTACACAGATATTTCTTTCTTCCAATTAGAGATTCATTTACTTTTGTTTATAGTGTTTTCACACCTAAAGTTAAAACCTGGTTTTAACTTAAAACCTACAAACAGCTGATTTTGTGTTCACATACAATTTTTATAAAATCAGGTTTTATAATACAGTTTGTCAAATAAATTTGTTAAAGATAAAATAAATTTTTTGAAGAAATAGGTATGTTTGTTGTAATTAATCTTCCCACATTTATTTGAGAAACTGTACAGCAGCTGTTATTGTTTATATGTGTTAAAATGTGTTCTAAAATTGAAATGATTTTACATTTTGTGAATGAATATTTGTGAATGTGAATGAATTATCAGCTATTTTCAATCTTTCTAACTTGGTAGCACTGAATATGTACTGTATAAAACAAGGTTGTATTTCATAAAATCTACTTTAAACCAATTCAAAAAAGGTTTTAAAATGGTTTTATGAGAATTATTTTGTATGGTAAAACCAGGTTTTAAGGATTGGGTTTAAAGTTAAAACCAAATTTTGTTTTAAAACCAGGTTTTATGCTCAGTGTGAAAACACTATTATATTCTGTTTGAAATTTTAGATGTTCCTACATTGTGAGGGAAAACTTTTGATTCTGGTGTGTGTGCATTTTCAGGAATATCCATTGTTAGGAATTTATAATTGATTTTGCATAATCCCCTTTATTATTGATATTATAATAAGTATTAAAAAATGTGAAAAAAATACTTATAACTATTGCATTTGTATGATAATCACGACAAATCCAATAGGTGCCTTGGTTTGTAAAGCGAGGCACAGAAACTCGGCAGACGAGCATTAATGCCCTTTTTGTGAGACTCAATAAAAACACAAACCAGTTTGAGTATAAAACTGAATCTGATTTGCTTATTAAAATGTATCCCCTTATATACTATTTTACAAATTATCTATGAACTATATGACACATCTTGCATTTCATTCATATGTGCAAAATGCTCTATACAACGTGGTGTTCTGTTTTATTGTTCACGTTGCATTTGGCATTTACTGGTCATCAATGTTTCAACACATCGTATTTCTTTATATAGTTTCAAAAGAAATTTGACTTACTATTAATTGTTTCATAAGTACGGTCAAGTACCTTAACAATGAAGTCGAGCAAGTAAAGATACTCAATTTTCACTTTACTGTACTTCCTTGTGTATCCAATCGAAATGTGTTTGCCATGTGTGTCATGAAATTTATGTGTGTCATGGGTTTTAAATTAATAAATTGTTTTATTCTTACAAAAACATTGTAAGATGTTTGAGTAAGGTAAAGAGTGTACATCACACCCTTACCCTTAAGATAAAATTTGTGAGATTTTGAATAAATTTTAAATTTAGATACATATCAATAGTGGTATTATAAGCTAGGTAGTTACAAATTAATTATTATTTTCAGTCTTTTTGTACAATTTTAAAGAGTTATTGTGGAATAATCTTTCTTTATTATTAATTTTTAATATGGAATTACAATTCTGTCTTTTTAATATTCTATATGGACCAATGTATGGGCTCTGATTTTTCTTCCTATTTTCTACTTTTACTAGTACTAAGTCTCCTATATCAAAAGAACTTTTTATAATTTTCTTATCATATATTAATTTGTATTTTTCTTTAGCTATATTTATTAAATTTTTAGCGTTATTTAACGCCCTTTTAATTCTAGTCCTAAATTCATTAGCATAATTTTCTAAATCATAAACCTTAGTATTAGTGCTTATTGAGTCTGTAGGCAGAGTTGGTAATTTGCCAAAAATCAACTGGTATGGAGAATAATTGTTGTTTACATGAGGTGTGGTATTATACGCAAATGTATAATAGGGTATCCACTTGTCCCATTCTATATCTTCAACAAAATTCAACAAATATTCATTTAGTACTCTGTGATTTCTTTCTAGCGTACCTATAGATTGATGGTGATATGGTGCTGAAAATGTTTGATCTATTTTTAATAGTTTGCATATTTCATCCATTAATTCGTTTTTGAATTCAGTACCTCTATCTGATTTTAATACTTTGAAGCATCCATATTTTAAAATAAACTGTTCTACAAGAGTTTTAGCTATATTTTTTGCTTCTTTTGTTTCCATAGGGTATGCTACGACATATTTTGTTAATTTGCACTGCATTGTTAATATATACCTATAATTATTGGATATTCTTAGTGGTCCTACTGTATCTATTTCTATTACCTCGAAACTAGTACTTGGTGTGTTGGTGATATTCATTTCTTCTCTAATATGTTTAGTTTGTTTGTTTCTCAAACATTTATCGCAATTTATAACGTAATTTCTAACCATATTTTTCCAAACGTATCTTTGTTTGAGTCTTAGTACAGTCTTTCGAATGCCTAAGTGTCCTGATAATGGTGAGTTGTGGAATTCGTCAATCAATTTATTTTGTAAGTTTTTATTCTCTATGTACTGCAAGGGTTTATACAAGATGATATTCAAGTTATAGTTTTTATATTTCTTAGATTTTATTAATCTTTGGTATACCTCATCATAAATTCTTTTCATATATTCTACTGATATCAGTTTAAAAATTTCATCATCGCTTGCTAATGCGAGGTCTTTAATATTCTGCTTATACATATAGATTATCAGATTCTCTAGGAACAAAACGTATTTTGCAAGATCATCACTAATATTCATATGATAGCTATTATTTATATAATCAATGGTACCATTCAATTCATTTATATATTTATCATTATTCACACATTTTATATTTTTTATACCGGTATTAACTTTAAATTTCAATTTGTGCACATTCTTAATATCTTATAATGACGTACATTCCCATATGTTTGTATATTTTTGTTGTTAGGATACGTCTTTATTATCTAAGTTGTTGTCAGCTGTTTTACCCTTTGCGTTCATTCCACGCGTAATTGCTAAGATTTTTGTTTGTTTCGTATGGTCGTCTTCTGTTGGAATCATGTTCTTTAGTATATCGGAATCTATTTTAATTCTAGATAATGCATCAGCATTTGTATTAATATTCCCTTTTTTGTATACAATTTCAAAATCATAATCTGATAGATCAATTCGTATTCTAGTCAGTTTGGAAGAAGAGTTCTTATGTGTAAAAAGTGAAACAAGAGGTCTGTGGTCAGGTACTACTATAAATCTTTTACCATGTAAATATGGCCTAAAAAATTCAATTCCCCAATGTATAGCAAGTAGTTCTTTTTCTATCACGGGTTTATTGCGTTCGTGTTTATTCAGAGTTCTGCTAGCATAGGTTATTGGTAAGTCAGTTCCTATTTCTCCTTGGGATAAGATTGCACCTAAAGCACAATCTGAAGCATCTGTTGTCAAAATGAAGGGTTTCTCAAAATCTGGATATTGTAATATTGGTGAACTAATTAATTTTTGTCTTAATATATCAAAAGTTTGTTGACATTCGTTTGTCCATTTAAATATTTTTCCTTTCTTCGTTTGTTCATTCAGACATTTAGTTAATTTAGCGAAATTTTCTATGAAACGTCTATAGTAATTACAAAAAGCTACAAATCGTTTTACTTCGTCAGCATTTTTAGGTATTGGGTAATTTTGAATTGTTTTGTGTTTGGCTGGTTCTGTTTTAATTCCTTCTTTCGTAATTAGATGACCTAAATAAACAACTTCTGACTTTAAAAATACACATTTTTTAGCGTTTAATTTTAAATTGTTTTTTGATAAACGTTCAAAGACCTGTCTCAGATTATCATTGTGATGTTTCAAACTACAACCAAAAATGATAATGTCGTCTACATATAAAAATGCTTTACTGTCGAGGCCTGAAAGTGCTATTGTTAACATACGTTGGAAACTATTTGATGAAATTTTAAGACCAAAAGGTAGTCGTTTAAATTGATAGTGTCCGTTTGATGTGGAAAATGCAGTTGTTTTTCTTGATTCCTCATCTAAGTCTATTTGATGAAACGAACTTGTCATATCAAGAGTTGAAAAATACTTTGCTCTTCCTAATCTATCTAATACATCTTCAATGCTTGTAAGTGGAAATTTATCATTAACTATTTTCTTATTTAATTGTCTAAAATCTACTACAAGTCGCCATTTTTCTTTGTCTCCATCGCTCTTCTTTGGTACTACAAGTAATAGTGAGTTATACGGACTGGTTGAGTGTTCAATGATATCGTCATCAATTAATTTGTGAACTTGTTGATTGATTTCTTCTTGCTGAGTTTGTGGAAGTCTATAGTTTTTAACGTAAACTGGTGTTGTATCTGTTAAGGTAAGATGTTGTGTATAAAAGTTATTAGCTGTTAAAGCGTCACCTTCCATGTGGAATATGTCTTGATAGTCTTTAAAAATTCTTGTCAATTCTTCGGTTGCTTTACTGTCGTTGTTGTTAATTTTCAACGTTTGTAATAGTTTTCTAAATCTGGCTTTATTATTTTGTTTATTGTGTTTGTCTGATTTAGTTAGAAAAATTTATTTGTGTAATGGTTCTATTTCAAAATTAATATTTTTTAATATTATATCTTCATCTGTTGTATTGAGAAATTTAACATGACTAATTCCTTTTCCTGGAACTATCGTATTTCCTATAAAAATTCCTAATTCTAATTCTTTACTTAAAATGATGCTATCTTCTGTAATATTTAATTGTATTGGATGTATTAATTCAGACCGTTTTTCTATTTTTATGTAGTAATCTCTATTTATTCTAGATTTCATGGGAATTGAAATTTCTGGTTCTCGTAAATTAATGAAATCGTGAATGTTTCATAATCGGTTTTGATTTGTGATTTATCAATAAAAAGTTCTCCATTTAACTTACTTGATTTACACAATGAAATATCAGCCCCTGTATCTATATAAAATGTTAAACTAGTTTCTAATCCTATCTCTAATTTTATGTAATTGGTATTGTTTTTAGAAATAGAATAAATTTTATTTAATTCTGTTCCGGAGGATGAATGATTTAGTTTTGATTGTCCATCTCCGGACCTTCGGAGTTTTCCTGAATCGCATGTATGTTATTATTATAGTTACTGTTGTTGCGACATCTACAAATTTCAATTATTTTTGAATGCAATCTCTCAACCTGCCCGTTGACCTCACTTCTTTGTACTGGTGTAAGGTATAATTTAATACCCAGTGACTTAATAAAAGTTTCTACTAAAGGACTTAAGAAACTGCGTTCATTATCAGTAACCAAAATTTTTAGCGCTGTGAAATAATGTACAATTTTAATTAGTTTCTTTCTCACCTGAATCAATGATCTGATCCTTAATACTAAAGAATTTAGCGAATTTTGTAAACTTATCTATGCAGGTAACGAACTTTTGTCCCTGAATTTCCATAATATCCATATGAAGAATTTCACATGGATATTTAGGATCTGGTGTATCTTGTCGATGTATCTGCGAGGGGTTGCTATCATACTTGCATCTATTATATACGTCGCAATTAGCAACGTATTTTCTTATACTAGCACTTATATGCGGGAAATAAAACTGTTCCAAAATTTGTTCCCTATTTTCTTTGGGATTACGATGTGCTCTTCTATGTTCAGTTTCGATTATTTCGAACTGTCGTTCTTTTGAAGTAATGTCTGCAACTAGCTTTTGCGTAATCCTTATTTTATATTTAGAAAAATGCTCCACATAAATTTCCGGTATGACACCAAGGAGACTTTCGGGATCTTTTACTCCATTAAGGGTATTTGGTCGAAGTTCCTTCTTCAGCAAAGTTATAAGTTTTTCCTTAGACCAGTTTTCTGAAGAAGCGAAATGTCTAGTATATCCACGGAGCGGTTCCTCCACCGCGGTCATGTCCATTCCTATTCTTATTATAATCTGGTTCTTGAAAGCGTTTATAGATATATCCAAATGTGGTATCAAGTCAGAAGCATCTTGTTCTGCACTGTGAACAGTTGTAGTCGATGAATGGTTATCGTCTTCTCGACCTTCCGAAGCAGTCAAGGTTTCTTCTGTATTCTTAGACATTCCTTCGCTGGCGGTGTCAGCAGAAGAATGATATAAATAATTTAAAGAGGTTTTTAATTTCGAAAGGGCATCTACTACGTGGTTTGATTTACCAGGCTTATAAATCAACTCGTGGCTATATTCCTCTATACGAGCCTTCCATCTTTTTAGTTTGGCATTAAAATTCCTATTTCCTAATGCAAACGTCAAGGGTTGGTGGTCAGTACAGATCTTAATCTTTTTTGCACCACATAAGTAATTTCGAAGTTTATCAAGAGCCCATACAATAGCCAACATTTCCAGCTCGTTAGTGGCGTAATTCTCTTCAGTTCTGTTCAGTGATCGAGAAATATATGCAATGGGTTTATCCTTGCCGATCTCACCTTGTGACAAAACGGCACCTAGAGCGGTATTAGAGGCATCGGTAGTCAAATTAAATGGTTTCTCAAAGTCTGAGAAAGCTAGAAGCTCAGCTGTAGTCAGCATAGACTTAAGTCTATTAAACGACTTTAACGATTCGTTATTTAGATTGATTGCTACCTTGCTAGACTGACTATCTTTCACTTGAGCATGTTCTCCTCTTGTAAGTATTGTAAGCGGTTTCGCCAACTTCGCATAGTCGCGAATAAATCTTCTGTAATAGGAAGTCATTCCAAGGAAACTTTTCAGTTCTTTAAGTTTGTAGGGGGTAACAACCTTTCTATGGCCTTTACCTTGGCAGATTCTGGTCTTATTCCCTCAGACCCTACGATATAACCAAGGAATTCTACCTAAAATTGTGTCTACATTCTTTAGGTGATTTTCCACATTCTCGCCGATCACGATTACATCATCAATGTAAACGAAACAAATTTTTCCTATGAACTCGCTTAGGACATCGTCTATCATTCTCTGAAATATTGCCGGCGCGTTCTTTAAGCCAAAAGGCAATCTTAAGTATTCGAATTTACCGTTCGCTGTTGAAAAGGCAGTTTTTGGGATATCTTTAGGTTTCATGGCTATTTGGTGAAATCCTGATGTAAGATCTATAGTTGTAAAATACTTTCCTTTTCCTAAACTAGCTAGAGTAGAGGTAATGTCAGGAATTGGATAGGTATCTGGTATGGTTACGGCATTTAAACGCTTGAAGTCCACTAAAGGAGGATCCCTGGTCGTCACACAATTCCGCATCACTTTTTAAACTTTCAAAAAAAATTTTAGATTTTTATTTTTATCTTTCCTTAAATATTTGTTTTCATCATATTTTCATACTATTTTTTGCAATTTTTTTTATCTTTTGTTTAAATATTTCATTTAAATATTTGTGGCAATAATTTTAAAAAGCACATAGTTTTGTGGGTTTTCCTTTTTTTTATTTTTTTTTTTTTTTTTATTATTGCTTTTTGGAATTTTCAATTTCATCTTTTTTTTTTGTTACAATAATTTTAAAAGCCCATACTTTTGTGAGTTTTTTTTTTTTTTTTTTTATTATTATTGCTTTTCTTGAATTTTCAATTTTATCTTTTTTGTTACAATAATTTTAAAAGCACATACTTTTGTGCGTTTTCTCTTTTAATTTTATTTTTGCCTTTCTTTTTCGATTTAAATATTTGTTGCAATAATTTTAAAGACAAATACTTTTGTGTGTTTTATTTTTCAATCATTTTTAAAATTTTTTTTTATTTTTTTTACTTAAATTTTATTTTATTTAGTTATTTTGTTTTTGTGAGACGGCCAGGATACGCGACGCGATCGTTTAAAAACCCTTTTGTCTTCACGGAAGTTCCGTATGATTCCTTTTTAGTGTCCCACTTTTATTATCGCGGGAACCTACTGGGATAGAGGTGACTCCACTTTCACTCCGATAACCTTCTGTGCTATTTTATAATATTTTTTTGGGATCACCAGATGTATCGGGTTGGTGAAGGAGAACGTATTTTCTTTTTTGTTATTTTTATATAAATTATTGATTCCGGAGGATCCCGTAGGATACGCGGAACTTTTTATTTAGTTATTATTTTTGGTTATATTATTGTGAAGGACCTCTTTACAGGTACCAGCACAATTATAAAGGACCGTTTTTTCAGGGGCGCTGCTCGGGCGCCAGTTAAGGGATTCCTAAACGACCACGTAAAAAAATTATTTTTTGAGGCGCACCAACTCGCGCCTTTTAATTCAAATGAAACAACTTTTTGATTTTAAATGAAACAGTTTTTTGATTTTTATTTAATTAAATTATGCTCACTTATATTACGAAGCCATAGCCAAGACTGCCTTTTCTTTCTTTTCGCTCGTCACCTCCGACGGTAGCTGGAATCAACATGTGCAGGTGTGCAGATGGTGATCACGCGAAATCATTTTCCCTCGCTGGTCTTTTTGCACTAGCATGTGCAGGTGTGCAGACGCTGACCATGCACAATTGTTTTCCCATCGTTTGTGCAGGAAGGCAATCAAAAGTTTACGTTGCAAAATTATTCTTTGGCAACAGCATGGCCATCGTCGTTAACTTTTCTATTATTATTATTATTTCTATTATTATTATTATTTCTGTTGTTGTTATGATTCGAATTTCCTGAAAGCAAAGTCTTTTTCTAGTTCTATTGCTAGTTGTACTGCTTCATTCAAGTCTTTTGGTTTAGAAGCAAAAATCGTAGGCTTAATATCTGCATTAAGACAATTTTTAAATATGTTCAATGCATAAGTGTTATTAAGAGAAATAATAGTGTTTTTCTGAGTAGTATCGCATTGTGTTATTTCATCATCGTTAACTTATATAAACATATATACATACTTACATACGTACAGGCATACATATATATACATTCCAACCAAACATAAAGAAACTCAAGCAGGATTGTTGCAAAAGTGTTCTTAAATTAAAAACCATCAAGCACAAAACTCTTGGGTTTAAACGCCGGTTTGTTTATAAAGTGTAATAACAATATAATTGCTAAGTTCCAAAAAGGGTAAATTTAAGGAAAAATATGCGCTTATCTACCTACTTCTATTATTGAAATTGTAGTGTGATACAAGCAGTCTGTATGACTTGCTCAACACAACAGTCGTAGTTGCCTGCATTGAATACATGTGGAATACATTAATTTCATTCACACATGTGACGGTCATTTGATTCCCCAAATATGCAATTGAAAAGGCACATGTTAAACATTCCAAACTGTTTATGATTGTCTGTTTGGAATGGTGTTAACCGAAGTTTTGTAGAGTGTGCCGAACTTTAAGGGCACCTCAGTAAAATGTGTGCCCAAATGGCACCTCAGTGAAAAAAAAACCCAATACGTTTACACTGATGAGACCAGCCGAATACGATCCATCAAACGAAGGAAGACTTCCGCCTGGCCAAAAGGCAGTAAAGAAAGGGCACCATAATAGTCAGAGAAAAGTCACCAAACAATGATACCACAAATTAACGATTGGGAGCAGCTCATCAAAAGCAAGGAGATGGGACCAGGACAACATGAACAACAACAAGAAGAGCAACAATTAAAAAAGGTGTAAAAAAAAAATATATTTTAAATTAAAAATTAAAAAAAAAAATTTTTTTAAGTATGTGTAAGAAAACTAACTTTAGACTATAAGTTTGCAATGCAACTTAGAGTGCATGCACTAGGTCGGTAGGCGTTAACCGCCGTTGACAACTTTTTTTTTTCTTTTCTCTTAAACAATACTAACCACAGTTATGAATTAAAAGCAATTTGTAATAATCATAATACTTTAATTTTAAGATCACTTCAATATAAATTTTTTAAATCCGTATTTTAAATAAAAAGAAACATATAAGGAATTAAGAAAATACAAATAGATTGCTTTTAAATGCTGAGAAAACAGTAAAAGATAATTTCTTAGCCGTCGCACTATCACGCGTTACAATAATTGACTTAAAAGAAATTACACAAAAGGCAAATACAACAAGATCCATGACAAGAACCAAAGCAGCATGAAATTGATAAAGAAAAAACTAAGCCCAAAATACTACAAACTAAAAATTAACCCTACGATATGTTGGATTGAAAAGGGAAAAATGGTAGTTACAAATATAAAGTTAAATGGAACTAATGGGAAAATTGACTTAGAACAATTATTCTCTAGGCTTGAAAAGTGAGAAAATTTTCGAATTTATCTCAGTTGAAGAATTTAAAATATGGGCAATAAAGTATTAAATAAACTAAAAGTGGCACTACTAAACAAGGTAACCCAAATAAATAACAAGAACGCCAAGGCGATTCTTGAAGTCATGCTGAAATATCACGATGATCCCATTGAAGGAGAACATTGTGGAATCTACAAAACGTCAGAGAAAATAAAAAGATATTATTACTGAAAAATATGTCCAAGGACATAACCGAATACGTTAAAACTTGTCAAAAATGCCAAATATCCAAAATTAATAACCATATAAAAAGTCCTTTGCATAAGGAAGCGAAATTCAGGTTAGAAATAGCACACAATAGAGTAAAACATTTATTTTTTTTTTTTAACAAACTCTACCCGCAAAGCTTTTGGCTTGTCCGCAGGAAAACACCCAGGGTCAAGGCAGGAATCGAACCCGCGACATCCGGTTCATTAGGCCTACGAAGGCACCCAAATAAATAGAAAATAATAAGCAAAAACAGAAATTACATTATGATAAGGAAATATTAGACTATAATTTTAAAATAGGAGATTTAGTATTACTTAAAAATGAAACAGGACATAAACTAGATTATCAATATAAAGGTCCATATGTAATTAAGAAAATAAATTTAAGAAATAATATTACAAAAGTTAATCCTAAAAATTAACATAAAAACAAGAAAAATTATAAACAAGATACACATTAACATAAATACTGTAAGCATATAAAATAAGAAATATAATACAAATCAAAATAATACAAACAAAGAGCTCACTATAATACAAACATGTAAATGGTCATGGGATTATGAAATAAATATGTGTAAAATAAAAGAATGTCCATAAAATTACAATTATATGAACATTCCAAAAAAGAATGGGGGTGTAGTGTCATACAAGCAGTCTGTATGACTTGCACTAAGTAGCACAACACAACAGTCATAGTTGCCTGCATTGAATACATGTGGAATACATTAATGGTGTTACCCGATACTTTCTCATGGCCATGAAAACTATAATTTAGCTAACTAAGTTATTTTTGAGTGACTTTAGGAAGTCACTCAACTCTAGACAACTAATTATATTTTCATAAATTATTTATAAGTAGAAGTAAGTAACAATGTAAGAACAGAGACAATAAGATTAAGCCAATGAGCAGACTAGATCTGCTCTGCGATTTGGCTGATTCTTACATAGGGAACATCGGAAGAAAATTGAAGCAAAATTTTTTGATATTAGAAAAAGTGTAAGGTTGCTTTGCACCGAGATAAATATACAGAGAACCGGCAGACAAACAGACAGAACTCAATCATAAGGATTCAGAATACTTTATGTAGTCGGAAATCAATATAATAGAAATTTCATCTCCTGTATCAAACCTATTAATACCCGTCCATCCTTTCTGAAGAAAGCTATAAAAATCAAAAATCAATATTACGGTTCAAATTTTCATAAAAGCACTCAAGTCAGCTGCAACAATTTAAATAGAAGATTAGTTTTTACAATAACTAGTGATATTTACAAGAATTCGATTATATCATAGTAATTTTCCCCGTTTAAGAAACGATAATATAATAATCGTACTTACTTTGTAATTTTGTAAATATGAATGACACTTTAATGTTTATGATGTATAATAAAATTTATTTGTGCTATTAATTTCCCATTAAAAAAATTAGTAACGACGATAATAAAAGTTTTAAAATGTATATTGTGAGACAATTATAAAAACTTTTGCTACACTTTTGCCGCGTGGCAAACCTCTGGTAAACACTGTCATTATTAAATCAATTTCAATTTCTTGAGGGCCCTCCAAGGATCGCTTTAGACTTAAGTGCACTTCGTGATCACCCTTTGTGGTCCTAAAAATAGCAATAACTTGTCTTTATTTGTTGCATAATATAAAAAAAAAAATCCTACCTAAAATGATTATTGGTTGCCTTTTCAATATTAGCGGCTGCTTGAATTTTAACAATTTTCATATCAAATTCAATATCATCATACCAGATTGGGCCCTTTAGGCTAAAAAACCTTCTGCCACTGGGTGGTACCATCATCTTTGAAACAAATGTTATAAAATTGTATGTATAAGCCGAAGGTTTGTTAAAGCAATCTTCACCTTCACACGTATTGTTTGTGAGACGGCAACGTCTGTAATTGTAAGATATTTATTAGCAATACGTACAAAAAAAAATTTTTAAAAAATTTTGGCAAAATTAGTTAAATTCAGTTCATCCAATGCAATGACCGCTCACACATTAATCTTTGGGGACTTCTAAGATTATTTCACTTTTTCTCAAGAAAAATATAACAAATTATTACAATAAAAACGAAAAATTATAATTAATAATATCAATACATAGATAAATTTATATTTTCGTATGTATGACTAACTATTAGTTGATAAAATAAAATATTCATTACAAAAAACAGTACGTGGCTTAAACTCCACATTAAATTTATACTCGTGGCTGCTGTTTTAACATTTGTTTTAACTTCCCTCTCTATTTTTCATTTGAGTTGACAAATATCAGTCAATGTAAATGGGTGTAAGAAAATAAATGCGTATTGCCCCATTGATACAAAACTAAAATAATAAAACAGGATATCAACTTCAGTGCATTTGTTTCTGTTAAAT
Source organism: Ormia ochracea (assembly GCA_963402855.1). NCBI lineage: Eukaryota > Metazoa > Arthropoda > Insecta > Diptera > Tachinidae > Ormia > Ormia ochracea. The sequence goes on along the minus strand of OY727110.1, from coordinate 4,757,788 downwards.
ATGAATTTTTTAGAATATAATGGTAATTATAGATAAAACTTAATATAATATTTTAATCTATAAAAAACTTAAAATAAAAAAAATGCTGACTGAAATTTTAGCTCTTAAAAATATTATACATAAGTAAGTTTATTATGAAAATGTTGCAAGCAAAATTTAAGTTGAACACAGTTGTAGGGCAAAGCAAAAGTAATAGTCACACAAAATGCCGGAAATGTAAAGTATTTTCATCCCTTCTTTGACATTGTTATATTATATTATATTATATTATATTATATTATATTACATTATATTATATTATATTATATTATATTATATTATATTATATTATATTATATTATATTATATTATATTATATTATATTATATTATATTATATTATATTATATTATATTATATTATATTATATTATATTATATTATATTATATTATATTATATTATATTATATTATATTATATTATATTATATTATATTATATTATATTATATTATATTATATTATATTATATTATATTATATTATATTATATTATATTATATTATATTATATTATATTATATTATATTATATTATATTATATTATATTATATTATATTATATTATATTATATTATATTATATTATATTATATTATATTATATTATATTATATTATATTATATTATATTATATTATATTATATTATATTATATTATATTATATTATATTATATTATATTATATTATATTATATTATATTATATTATATTATATTATATTATATTATATTATATTATATTATATTATATTATATTATATTATATTATATTATATTATATTATATTATATTATATTATATTATATTATATTATATTATATTATATTATATTATATTATATTATATTATATTATATTATATTATATTATATTATATTATATTATATTATATTATATTATATTATATTATATTATATTATATTATATTATATTATATTATATTATATTATATTATATTATATTATATTATATTATATTATATTATATTATATTATATTATATTATATTATATTATATTATATTATATTATATTATATTATATTATATTATATTATATTATATTATATTATATTATATTATATTATATTATATTATATTATATTATATTATATTATATTATATTATATTATATTATATTATATTATATTATATTATATTATATTATATTATATTATATTATATTATATTATATTATATTATATTATATTATATTATATTATATTATATTATATTATATTATATTATATTATATTATATTATATTATATTATATTATATTATATTATATTATATTATATTATAAGCAATATATATTTATTTATATTAATTTGAATAGTAATTATTTTTTTATTGTATTTATATTAATTTGAATAGTAATTATTTTTTTATTGTTGTTAAAATATTGATACGAAATATATATTATCCATCTAAATCAACGATTAAAATAATTTATAATAATTATTATATATTTATATTTATAAATGCGAGGTAAATGCATTCAGTTATTTATAATAAACTTTTCTAGCCAGCACTATTACTTTTCCTTATATAAAGCATATTTCTGAAGCCCTTTAAGTCTGCTATAAGTCCAAAGTGATACTGCATCAAGCACTCAAAATAACTGCTTAAAAAGTAGCCAAAAACATGAACATGAATTTAAGAATGAGATATTTGTTCAGACTGCCTTCAGGGCGCACATTACATAAGAAACCTTAAAAAAACTTTAATCCCATAGTAAACATCCAGAAAACTTATTTTGACATTTAAATGATGCAAAAATCCCACAATTAATATCCAGTGCAATGTTAAGTTTTCACTTAAAAATACACAGAAATTGATTGACAAGGGGTGTCGTTTCCCTAATGATCTGCATTAGTATGCAGTAATATATTCATAGGAGCACGCTGAAACCCCATAATAATAGTTTTATTTCACAGAATATTAATATTGGAATTGTAGTTCGACAACTGCCTATAATTCCTATCAATAATAAAAAAGATGTCTTTTTGTGGAAAATCATAGAAAAGGATACATTTTAAAATGTGAAGAATGGGAATGGCTAATATATCACGTGAAGATACTAAAAGAATTGTTGAAAAATATTAAAACATGTTATGAAAAGAAAACGCTGTTGGACTTCCAATTTTTCTTTTATAATTGCTTTCTTAATCATCTGTACATCTCTAATCTCTTTTATACACCTATAAACTAGTGTACTAGTTGTATATAGATAGTTGTACTAGCTTTTTTTGCATAACCTATTCACAGCAACTGGTGCTTGCCCAAGTAGAAGCTGCTTTTGTAATTAGAGCAGGTACTAACTGATAATATAAGATAGTTTTTATACCATTGAAAATTTCCCCACTAATTTTTTCTTGTAAATAATATCAATTACTTTATCTCTATCTCTATATATACCTATAAAAATGACGTGTACGTTCGTGATGGATAAGCTCAAAAACTAATGCACCGATTTGGACCAAATTGTATATGCATGCTTTATGGGCCGTGAGCAGTGTTTTCTGTGTAGTTTGAAGTTCATCCGACAGATGTCGCAATATTTTTTTTTTGTGTTTTGCCCGATAGAGATTAGCGCCATAACTCTATGCTCTGTTTCGCTAAAAGCGTTGCGTGCTTAATCGGTGTGTAGCGGCGATAATTATCCTAATATCCGATCAAAAAGCACTACAGTAAATATAGAGTTATAATTTCAATAAAATATGTAAAACATAATTTATAAGTATAAAAATTAAAATTTTACGTTTTAAAATACATAAAATATGAAAAAACATAAAGACTATGTGTGTTATTACAATTTTGAGTTTTAGATTTTTGAATAAAAATTTTTTTTCTATTATACATAACTAAAAACACTGATTTTGATTTCCTCCGAGAACCAGTTCAAGTTAAAAGAAAAAATTTGGGCCAGCAACGCGGACCGGGCCCAGCTAGTATCTTATAATTCATCAAAAACGTCTGGAATATGCTTAAGTTGACAATATGATGAAGTATCAGTTGGTCAAAAATTGGTCAACTATATTTGTAAGGGTCTAGAGAAGGGTGAAGTTGCTAGTTGGCTTCTAATAAAAGTACTAGATAGATGACTATGTTGTGAACCTATTAAAAAAATTGCAAATAGTGTGTACAAATTAACAACGAGAAAAGTAATATAAGTGATACGGTGTTACACAGGAAAGCAAATGCGCTTAGAACGTTTTTCTTATTGATATTTATGATATGAGCAATTTAGATTTCACTGGACGTTTATACATGTTTGCTGACGATGCATGCATATTTTGCTTCCCCAAATATGACTTGGCACTAAAAAGTCCTATGGAACGGGATGTCTCCTAAATTTTTGAGCCCCCACGATTAAGCTTGATCGTTTTAAACTACGTTCTTATGTAAATACCAATTATTTTAATTTTAATATTTACATCGACGGCATTTGAAATAAATTAGTAGCCGCTGTTTGTATTCTGTATAAATTATGGTATAGATTAAACGTTATAAAACTAACATTTAAGGTTATAGAGTTCAACTATATGCTTATGGTATATAGATGGAAGATCACAAATATTTTGAAAACACTACAAATAATACAAAATAAAGCACTAAAAGTTATTTTCAGTTTCAATTTGATTCTACAATGCTACAATGCTCTGAATGCTAACGTATCTAAAAAAATTATAACGACTCATGGGTTGCATCGCTACCAGATATTAGTTGATATTGCTTGTAAGTAATTCTTTTATTATATATATGCATTACTTTTTTGATTTTTTTTCTCTTTCTACTTTATTATTATAATGTAATATAATGTAAATGTCAGTGTTCCAACGATCCCCTGTATTGGATTTGAAATCGACAAAAGAATGTCTTCGGTGTCACGAAATCCAATGTTATCGGTTTTATTTTTGAACTTGCATTTTTATTAGTTTTATGACACTGCCGAACAGTGTCATAATAACGCTACTAATAATGAGGTACGTACGGTTGCCTATACACATCCATATGTAAATATATACTTACGTTTTCTGTTCGGGATCATTCATGTAACCAAATGGACAGTGAATTGTTGTACATTTATAGCCCCCTCTTTTATTAGTGCAGACATCATTACGTCCCGTGCAAAATTCGCCACTAACGCACTCGTCTATATCTAAACAAGTGTTATGATCGGAAGCCAAAGTATAACCACGAGGACATGAACATTCGTAGGAACCAGGAACATTTTCACAAAAGCCCATGCATAATTTATGTGTTTGCTGTACCTCACATTCATCGACATCGATACAAGTTCGATTATCAGGCCCCAATTCATAACCGTTGTTACACGTGCAACGATACCCACCGAAAAAGTTAACACATTTTTGATGGCACAATCCAGGAATTTCATTGCATTCATCGACATCTAAGCATATTCGATCATTTGTACTGCTTTTCTGAAAACCTGATCTGCATTCGCAAAAATATGAACCAATAGTGTTAATACATTGGGCGTTAGACGGACATAACGGCATTCCCTTTTGATCGCATTCATTTACATCGACGCATCGAGATTCACCGTTAGATATATGTGTTAATTGATGACCGGGGGGGCACGAACAGATATATCCTCCGTTACGATTACTACACAGCTGGTTTTCAGCACAATTATGTTCACCGGTTTCACATTCATTGATATCTATTATTTGAAAGGATAAAAGAAGTAAAGTTTGGTAAAACGTAGATGGATAAAAATATCTTAAGTAATTGATTTGAAGTCCAACTTTTTTATTATTTGTGTATTTTTATACTTACTATTTTTTAGCATTCAAAAAGTGAAATTAAAAACAAAAACAGAATTTATGATGACTTTGTAAAAAAGTGTTCTGTAGCTGATATGTATAGCCTTCAAAGCCATCTTCAAAAAGGATGGAAGAGTATTAATAGGTTTGACAAATGGAATGAAATTTCTATAATATTGTTTTATTTTAGCTTTGTCCGCATGTCGATCTGAATTTTTGTCACGGGGCTAATCGAGATTAAATTTTGTCTAAAATCCATCTGCCTCAGTTTGCTTCCGATATTTTACATGTAAAAATCAGCAACAATTTTTATACATTTATATTTTAAAATGTAATGGCGTTTTCTTTTCTACATTAAAAATGTTGCCCTGTAAAAAGGTGCCTTTTTAAAATGTTTTGCCCGCCCTGTAAAAGTGCAATTTTTTATATAACGAGAAAAGAACACAAATTAGAAAAAAGTGCAATGCCTTTTTTTATCAGCCGATAACAAAACATTTATGTATATTTTATGAGACGTGTAAACAAAAATTTTCACTTGCCACATTGCTAATTCATCTACTTGAGAACACAAAAATTTTTTATTTTAATATCTCTTACAAATAAGCTGCCGCATAGTGGTCTTTTGTTTGTTTTATACGATACAAAATATAAAAATAATTATTAAAATCTGATTTTCTGACTATTTCAACTCAAAAGATTTTTTTTGACCATTTTCTGGTAACGCTGTGCAGAAATAAAAATCATGTGTTTTACAAGGCAATTTCTGCTCTGTTGATTTGCTTTTGCACTGCGAAAGGGCAACATTTTTTAGAAAAGAACACGTAACCCTTTCACAGGGCAACACATTTTCGAGAAAGGAACACAAAATTGCCCTCCCTGCGGGTAGTGTTGCCTATTTTTGTAGAAAAGAAAACGCCATAAGAATACTTCGTTGAAACCACAACGGTTATCACATCAAGAAAAATTGTGTGGCAATTATACCACTTAGTCGTAGATACACGATTTAATTTCAATAATAGCAGTATTATATTTTTTTAACCAACCCAACCAAAGCGAATCAAACCAAGAGGGTTGTGTTAGTGGATTTTTAATTTAAGTACACTTTTGCATGGATTGGTGGTTGAGTTTGCTTATGTTTTTTGTAAAATATATATACACGTGCATATACTTGTGAAGGTATGTATGGATGAATCCATTCAAGTTCATATGAATGTACCATATTAATTTTTAGGTATTTGCAGTACGTTTGCATATTATTCCCGTATATGAGGATTTGAATAAAAAGTTTTTTCTTTCTTGGTTTAAGATTCGGCATAGCCGAATATAGCATACTTCCTTGTTTTCATTTATTTTTCCTTTTATTAAAATTTTACCTTTTCATAAATCTTATTACATAATAAGTTAATGGGTATTGCACTTTACATGAAAGTACTACAAAAATTAAACCTGAAATGTAAGTTAAAAAAAAACTTGAGCAAAATTATTAACGAAACCTCACAAATCAAATTACAAACTAAAAACGTTATAATAAAATATTGTAAATAATAGGAACCTCGGCGATTTTTTTTTTTTTGTAAATTCCTTCCTGATTAGAAATGAGGCTGATATTCGTTGTTGTCATTGCTTTTATTTTTACGATTTCAGAGAACAATGTTATGGCGTTTTCTTTTCTACATTAAAAATGTTGCCCTGTGAAAAGGTGCCTTTTTAATATGTTTTGCCCGCCCTGTAAAAGTGCAATTTTTTATATAACGAAAAAAGAACACAAATTAGAAAAAAGTGCAATGCCTTTTTTTGACAGCTGATAAACAAACATTTTCTGTATATTTTATGAAATGTGTATACAAAAATGTTCAGTTGCCAGATTGCTAATTCATCTGCTTGAGAAAACAAATTTTTTTTTTTAATATCTCATACAAATAAGCTGCCGCATAGTGGTCCTTTGTTTGTTTTATACGATACAAAATATAAAAATATTTATTAAAATCTAATTTTCTGACTCTTTCAACTCAAAAGACTTTTTTTGAATAGTTTCTGGTAACGCTGTGCAAGAATAAAAACCATGTGTTTTACACTGCGCTGTTGATTTGCTCAGGGCAAAAGTGCAATGAGTTTTGCCCTGCGAAAAGGCAACATTTTTTAGAAAAAAACACGCAACCCTTTCACAGGGCAACGCATTTTCGAGAAAAGAACACAAAATTGCCCTCCCTGTGGGTAGTGTTGCCTTTTTTTGTAGAAAAGAAAACGCCATTAATGTCTGCACATGAAACCATTAGATAGTAAAGGTGAATGTAGTACATAAATAAAAATAAATAATAATAATAGCTAAAGAAAAACCTACATATATACCAAAATACGACAAATTAAAAGTAAATGGAAATGTATCAGCGATACAGAAGCCTCTATAACTGTTATGCTACCCATACACGATACGACCGTCGGCAAAACACGTTTAGTAATCAAGTCGTGTGTTGTGCCCACATACGATAAGACCTCTTCTTACGACTTCATTTTGTAAAAAATTTACAGCTGGAAACAACAAATAATAAACACGCATGCCATGAAGCAAAACAAATTAGGCGTAAATTTTGTGAAGCAATAAAACAATTGAAAGGTCTTTAAATAAATTAAATATTTATTGACATTCAAATTTTTTTTAATCTAAAAGATTTTTCAAAAATAAAAAAAAAAATAAAAAATACAGAAAAAAAAATATAAAAAATAAAATAAAACTTATATAATTTACTAATATTGGCTATCATTAAATAATTCATCGTAGAACTGTGCTCTAGTTTCATTTGAGCTGTCTTCGATTTTGAATTACTTTTTTTATTATTTTCTTTTACACTTCTTTCTTTTATTTTCTTCGCTCAAAAACCAAATTAACCGACGACACGTCTCTCTCCCTTAAAATTTAAAATGAGAATGAGGTACGAATTCGCACGACAGACCCACAAACTATACGACGCGTTGGCACGACCTGCCAAAAAATCAAAAAATTTTGATTTTTCATACGACCGAGACACAACTTCATACGACAGGCCCACTAACGTTACGACCTTGCTTACGACCTGCCGAAGTTTTGCCAACGGTCGTATCGTGTATGGGTTGCTTTATGAATATTCCGCAAATCCGAGATATCCATAACCGCAATATTGTCAAAAGAATAAAAAGCGAAATAAACATACATCTAAATACGACCATATTCTAAGTTTCAAACTATTTCCAATTATATAAATTACAAAAAAAACATGGTATATATTGAATTAGTATAGTATATATTGAAACAGTATAGAAAATTTGTTAACTTGCATACAAGCCGAAGATTATTGATTCGCAAGATTCTGATTTTTCAAATTTTAATTATTGTATAATAAATAATGAATTTTATTATTATTATTATTTTTATTTATTTATTTATTTTTTATTTAAGGTCATATTTCACTACCCCACACAGTAGTACGATTTAAAATAAAAGAGTATCGCTTAACAAAATGTTCATAAAATTACAATTTTCCTGCGATCAGAGTTGCTTTTATTTAATCAGGAAAAAAATAGTTTGCATTATTTTTGTACGATAGGATGGCACCAGCAAAGCCATTTTGATGCAATTTTTCATACTATCAGATTTTAGTGTGAATGAATCGTAAGATTGTCTAGGATAGTGAAACTTTAATATCACAATTATATGAATATAATTATAATTATATATCACAATTATATGAATATAGTTACAATACGATATCACAATTATATGAATATAATTATAAAAATATATCACAATTATATGAATATAATTATAATATTAGTGGAAGCACTGCGTGCTTAAACCATCAAGTACAATTTTTGTTATTATTATTACACATTACATTGTTATATTATAATTATTACACTTACCCAAGCATTCGGTGCCCTTTAGATTTGATTTAAATCCGGCTGGACATTTTAAACGATTCTGACAGCGATATGAACCATTTGTATTTATACAACGTTGGTGAGTTCCGCATGGATTCTTGAGCAATGCACATTCATTAACGTCTAAAAATGTAAACCAAATTATAAGAAACCGTGAAAAAACTCGTGTTAAATAAAAGCTACCAGTGCAAACTCCCAAATGATTTTTCTGCAGCCCTGCATCACAGTTCGAATGACCTTGTCGGTTCTGATAAATGGATGGTGGCGAAATATTTTCATATGATTGCCGACTGGAGGTTTGATGTGAAATATAAGGATGATATTTATGATAATAAGAAGAGGAATAATAAAAGTCGGAAATAGGTGTTTTTGTCGGCCTCTGTGTAGTTTTTGTAGTTGTGGTGGTGGTACGGGTAGTTGTAGTTGTAGTCGGTTTAGGATAGCAGCGAAATGATCCTTTTGTATTATAACATTCCCAACCCTCTTTACAATTATGTGTATTTAAAGAGCACTCATCATTATCGTCACAAGTACCACTATCCGCGTTTAAGGTATAACCTGTGCCGCAGCTTTGTAAACGCGTACAAACGTAACTGCCAATTGTGTTGTCACAACGCTGCGTGGGCAAACAATTGTGATTATTTATAGAACATTCATTTATATCAACACACGCATTTGTAGTCGTGTCTAAATTGAAACCAATTTTGCAATCGCAATGATATCCCCCATTATCGTTAACACATACTTGGTTGCTATCACATGCGGTATCGTCAATATCACATTCATTTATATCTACACAGTTATTTTTTTTCCAATGGAAACCCTCATAACATTTTCGCGTACTTTTTTGTTTGATCGATTCATTTTTGAGAGATGATAAAGATGTCTTGTATCCTTGTTTCAATAAATTTTTAGCTTCTGCAATTAAAAAGCAAAATATTTATTTTTGAATTCTTGACAAGCTTTGAGGTAGAAATTTTGGCCAGTAGTATTAATTAATATGTGTGAAAAGAAATATGTCGAGTTAATTCCACTCAGATATAATACTTATTCCAGTGTTTTTTCTAACCCTCAATACACTTCTAAAGGTTTTTGTTATCGCCAATCGATTTTCCTTTTATCTGCTCATTCGTAGCAAAACGTTCTTTCATCGGTGTCTTCAGTTTTGGGAAGAGGAAAAAGTGCGGTAGCCAAGTGCGGTGAATACGTAGTTGAGGCATGATGACGTCTTTTTTTGATCCCACCTCGTATATAATTTCTAGGAGGAGTATGGCCGATGTGGCCTAACAATCTCTCCGTTTATTAAAATCTCTCTGTTTATTTATTCTTTTCTTAAAATTCTTTTTGGTTCCGACAATAGGCATATGAGTTCGAGGTAACAAAAAGAAACATAAAATTTGCGTATACTAAACTTTAAATGAAGCCTTTCATAGCAACTAGAGTACATGCAGTTACCAACATGGAAAAACCAAGAAAATTACTTGCGGTCACTCTCCCAAAATATTCACTTATAATATTAAGTAACTAACTAAAGAAATTTTATTATAATTTTAATAAAATTGTAGTAGGGTTTATAATTCGCCTGCAATGCACAAAAATTTATTATATTGATAAAACACACGATTTTGGAACTAACGTTTTATTTTTTATTGAAGTAATTTAGTTGCAATTTTTTTTTAGTTTCTGCAATTTAAAATTTTTAAATATATAAACATAATAATTTGAGGCATACGTAAAAACATTTCTAGTGCTAAAGAACGATTGGTTATACACACAAGTCATTTTGCAATAAGTCACATTTTCAAAAGCTACTAGAAAATTTAAAAAATTTAATACCATAAATATAATTTAATATCCAAATATATTGCACCCCTGTCTACATAGGTTGGATCCGCTTGAGTTACATCCCCTCACCTAATTAACACTATCGAAATATTATAGACCTTACATGTTTGGAAGGGAATTTGACCTGCAAACGGATCATCGGCCCCTAAAGTGGTTACAAGTAAAAAATTCAGGAAAAGATAAAAATACCAGATTACAACGATAGTTGGTTCAGTGAAGAGAATACGATGCAAAAATCGATTATATTTCAGGGAAAGAAAATAAAATAGCTGACCTCCTCAGCCGAATTGATTGTGAAAAATGTGAAATAAACACATTTGATTCCGAAAATTTGGGAATCACTCTAAAGGGAATTTTTAGTATTAGCGACGTAAATGCAGGAAGGCTGCACGAGAAATCAGAAACCTCCTTAGCAGTTCACACTAACCATTCTCAAGAACAGGAATTAATTGAAACCATACACTCACAAACAGAAAATAGTAATGATCACATTCCGATTCTTAATACATTCTTAATATCTTTATCTTTCATCGGTAATGCAGTTGTAAATCGTTTTAAATACCAAATAATTTTGATTGAAGCTAAAGAGATTGAAACGACAAGCACTTTTAATAAGAAACAAATCTTTATAGATAATCATGACCTCGAATCTGATAATGTTATTAATATAGTCCAAAGACATATTGATAAAGGAAAAGTCGCAATATTTTCTGAGCTAAGCGATCACTTCATAAAACAAATTGCAACGAATTTTGGTGGACTCAAGTATTGAGGGCATATCTTTTGTGAAATGTAGCTATTTAGCGAAGGATATCGAAAACGAAAATGAACTAAGGAAACAGATATCGCTCTTTCATAAAAACGAAGTTGGCCATGCAGAAATTATCCCGACTTATGAAGGAATGAAACATAAAGTATTTCACCCACAACTTATAACAAAAATACATGAAATTATCAATAATTGTGACATTTGCTCCGGAGGAAAGTATGATCGTAATCTAATCAAACCTAAGTTTAACTTCACAGAAACCCCAACTTCAGTTAATCAAATTGTTCATGTTGGTACATATGTAAATAGCAAACACTCATTTATAATTTTTAAAAGTTTTTGAAACATGCTATAGGTTTTTATTTACCGGATAGAAATAACCAAACGATAATTGGACAATAAATGAATTTTTGACAGTGAAGGTACTTGATAAAAGGTTTGTTTTCGACAACAAGTTTAACTCAAAAAATGTAAGGAATTTTTTGACACAAGAAGGAATTGAGTTTCATGCCACAAAACCTAATAGCCATATGGAAAATTCTGATATTGAACGTCTTAATAACACTTTGACTGAAAAGATTAGGACACTTAACATCGAAGAAAAGTTGCCAATTGTTACACAAATGACAAAAGCAATAAAATTCTATAATAACACAGTACACATTCGATGTTATAAATGGCGCAATAAATCGCGAACTTATCAGAACTAGACTATAGAAACAAAAAAAAAAAGAAGAACACGGTTCATAAAAAATTATAAAAACTTAAGGCACAAAGAAGAACCAAATTTTACTAAACGAAATAAATATAAAAAGACCCTTTAAATTTACAGATCTGGACGGTCATAATGGTGACTATGTTACTGACAACCGAGATACAAGGAATACTACAAATTAAATAGTAAAAGGAAATAGTAAACCATACTTCCACAATTTTGCATTTGATTGACACCAGAGAATTGAACGAAATTATAAATCAAATTGAGAATAATATAAAAAAGTTAGACAAAGAAAATAGAGAAATAGTTAATACAGAAATAAAAACAATTAAACCCAAATTAAAATCAATAACTCCATTGGAAGTTAGGAGGAGGAGATGACTGTTTAACTTCGTAGGACACATTCAAAAATGGTTGGCTGGTGTTATGAACGACAACGACCGACAGGAAATTCTTGAAAATCTCGCGGTGATTGATGAAAATAGTCATAATGTTATAGGAACTATAAATAAGCAAACATCCATAAATATGGAATTCAATGAATCAATCCAAATATTAAAATCTGATATTGAATACGACAGGGAATATATAAAACAAACCATGGCCACACTATTTTATGATTAAGATTCACCTCATTGAAATAAAAAGTCATATAGCAATATAAATTGCATATAGCGAATTTAACTCGTGCGATATTATTTTAACACGTATCTAACTCGACCTATTTATCTTCACTCAGATGTATTAATTTTCGAAATATTATCGAAATCATAAACAATGCAAAACCATTTAGCGGATTCAGCCTGAAACAGAAAATATCAATTTATTCTTTATACACACTTACACTTACCTTCACATTTTTGACTTTCTTTGTTGAATACAAATCCAATCTCGCATGTTTTTAATATTTCATTCACACAACGAAAATCTCCACTAAGGTTGACACATGTTTGTTGAGTTGTACAGTTATGTAATTCAAGCAAGCATTCGTTTACATCTTCACACCGCTCCAAATTAAGAAGATCTTTTCTAAATCCCTTGGGGCATGTTGTCTCCCCAACTATTTCTTCGAGATCGTCATCAAAATTGTCTTCAGAATCAAGATCGACATCGTCCTCGTTATCCACATTGAGAGTATCTTTAAGACTTGTGACATTAGAAGTTTTGTTTGTTGGAATTAAAGAAGATAACGCTTCCAATTGATTACTTCCATTATAATTATTCGATATTTGCATACATGTTACCAAATTGTCCATAAGTTTAAACCCCGGATGACATTTGCATACATATGATTCCTTGGTATTTTCACATATTTGTTCACAAAGTGGAAACTTTCCACAAATATCATCTGTAAAAAAATATATAAATATTTGTTATTAAAACCAATTTGCAAATTACATTTTTTGAAATTCAAGGCTTTTTAATTGTTTTTTAATTAATTTTTAACACTAAAAGTTTTATAAATATAAATTTTACTAGCACTACCATGCGTTAACAAATTCAATAAGAAAACAACTACTATATATGTCATTTTAATAAAAAGTTATTTTAAATAAAATAAATATTTTAAATAAATAATATTTAAAAGTTTATTTTAAATAAAAGTCGGTATAAAAATTGCTTGTTAAGGTGTCGTTTTACTATTCTACACAGTCGAACGATTCATTCATTCAAAAGTGTGACAGTGATACGCTCCTATTTTAAGAAATGAAAATGACGTTGCTGATGTTATACTATCATTAAATATAAACAAATATAATTCATTAAATTTAGTGCTGTAGAAAAAAGTTGAATGTAATTTTTAAAAGTATTAAAAAACATTAGAAAATGAATTTTGTAGAAAATGAAACAATTAATATATTAGCACTTTTTGTAATTATATTCAAACTTATTGAAATTAAAAAAGAAAAATATATTTTTTATAAATTAAACTATAAGCAAAGTTCCAAACTTTTCTTTTGTTTTGCGTCTTTTCGCGAATGTATTCCTAGATATTGTTCAAATTTTATGTGATGTAATAATAATGAAGAAAAATTTTTAATCTTTGTTCAGTTGCTTTAAGTAAAAGTAACCCTGATCGCATGAAAAATATTTTAAGAAAATTTTCCTGTAGTTTTGCTATTCATGAAAAGTACACAATTTTATGTCACATTATTTCCGCTTTTTAGCATAAATGCCAAATATGTTAAATCGTAGGGATGAGTAGAATAGTGAAACGAGGCCTTAATTTGTTATTCTTCGTTATCAACAGATGATGTGTTTTATTCTGTATCTTGTCACAAGCAATTATTCTGATTCTACTTCGTTGACACACTATACGTTCAGCTTCGTATGCTGAATGTACTTCTCTACAGGAAGTACATAAATTAATGAATTGTTATTCGTTTATATTTTACAACTAGAAACCATCTGGTTTTGTAATTCATTTTAATGATAGTTGGCTACCAGTAACGCCATTTTGATTTCATTTCTTAAAATATCGCTACCACATTTTCGTTTGAATGAATTGTACGACTGTCTAGTATAGTGAAACGAGGGCTTTATATTCTATTTGTAATAATGCTACCCATACACGATACGACCGTTGGCAAAACTCGTTTAGTAATCAAGTCGTGTGTTGTGCCCACATACGATAAGACCTCTTCTTACGACTTCATTTTGCAAAAAATTTACAGCTGGAAACAACAAATAATAAACACGCATGCCATGAAGCAAAACAAATTAGGCTTAAATTTTGTGAAGCAATAAAACAATTGAAAGGTCTTTAAATAAATTAAATATTTATTGACATTCAAATTTTTTTTAATCTAAAAGATTCTTCAAAAATAAAATAGAACTTATATAATTTACTAATATTGGCTATCATTAACTAATTCATCGTAGAACTGTGCTCTAGTTTCATTTGAGCTGTCTTCGATTTTGAATTACTTTTTTTATTATGTTCTTTTACACTTCTTTCTTTTATTTTCTTCGCTCAAAAACAAAATTAACCGACGACACGTCTTTCTCCCTCAAAATTTAAAATGAGAATGAGGTACGAATTCGCACGACAGACCCACAAACTATACGACGCGTTGGCACGACCTGCCAAAAAATCACTACTAACGTTACGACCTTGCTTACGACTTGCCGAAGTTTTGCCAATGGTCGTATCTTGTATGGGTTGCTTAATATTGTAGCGTAACCTAGACATTCGCTATGACTTGTGTAACTTAGGATAATATAACAACCGTTATTGGCAGCATGATTATGCATTCTTTTAATTCCCACAAGATGCGGCCATTTAATACCTCAGACATACACTTAGAGAGGCAAAACACAAAGTAAGTGATATGCACTTTGCGTTATGTTTTGATGCACTACTTTAATGCATGGACTCCAGACATACCCGTCAAGCCTACATTTTGTGCACATTACAAAATTTTTTTACAAATTATTTTGAATCATATTTGACTCTTCTCATGAAACACACGATTTGGAACTAACGTTTTATTTTTTATTGAAAACCCCTCAACTACCAATTCTTTTAATCGCTCACAACTCCTGGTTCCCTGATCATTTCGCATATAACTAAGATATATAAGATTAATGAGTGTAGTTTAAGGTTTTAATTCGGCTTTAGGAAGTCACTCAACTCTAGATGTAAGACAATCTTCTCAAAGTTAGCTATAAGTAAACAAGATTTCTAATTTAAGGAAAAATTTTTTTTCAATCCTTTGAGCAGACAAGTTCTGCTCAGGCAACAAAAAATTAAAGAAGGAGCGCTTCGCTGCGTTCTTTGAAAATATTACACCCTTTATGCCATTACAATATATTAGTATGATAAATTATTGACCATATTACAGTTTACAAATCAACGGAGTTCAATTCTCATTGATACAATCCAGCTTTAGAGCAACTGAACAGATTTTAGGTATTACGGATTACAACTAATTTCATGTCATTGTGCTGATGCTACCAACATAAAAAACAATGATTTCACGGCCGATTAAACATTCATTGCGGCGAAGAATTACGGGTTTGTGGGTGTAAATAAAATAAATTAGAAACAATTTAAGTTTTTAGATTTTAGTGCTTTTTTCTGCAGAAAAAAATTGCATTTTTATATCTCCTAAATGAACTGAAGGAGTATTTTCATAAGCCTGTGCGTCTATACCACCAATATTGAAACTTTACCCAACTATTCGGTTCATTTTTTATGGCAGTTATCAAAAAAGCTGTACAAATATATGTTGTTATTAAGAAAGTGTTAAATGTCTTCGGGAACATCTGTGTGGAAAATTGATAAAAAGCTAACATAAGTGAAGAAGAGCAAAACGCTTCAGACTTTCAATGCAACACAAAGTGTGGATTTCCAGAAATACTGGGATGTGTAGATGAGGCTCACGTCCGCCTCATTATTATTCATTTTATTATTTTTATGGATTTTACAGCGTTTTAATTTGTATTTGACCATTATGTATCCACATGTGCTCGCCACTGTAGGTTTGGAAAGATACATAGGTTTACTATAGATACATACAACCACTAAAAATTGACGGACAAGGACTCCGAAATAAGTGTCCAATTTGTTTTCTATGGATTAGAGGTAATAAAATTTAGAGAAAGAGTGTTATTACCAGAATAGAAGCTTTAATAAGTTTTCTAAATTTAGGTTGTATTTTTTGGTGTTTGAAAAAATAAACTTACCATCATAATCATGTAAAATAATAGTGCCATCAGCATTTCCTTGACTTCTGTTTTCGTACTCATCGCGAACGCTATGCCCCCTTAACATTTCCGTACTATTTTCTTTCACATTTTTAATTTCAAAATTACTACCTTCTGTGGTATCGCCACAGCAAATACGAAACGAATCAATATCAGCAAAATAATTGAAAAGTATATCAGTGCATAAATTTCCAGAAGCTTTAACAGCCAGCCCTACTTGACAGGCCCGGCAACAATCAGAATAAGACGTTGTATTGTATTGTTCACTACATCGTGAACCTGTTAAAGCCGCCAGGCGACCAGATACGCAATAAGCTTTGTCTAGTTCGCGTGAACAACATACTGCATAAGTTGATAGGCAAAGACCTCTCCATAGAGGTGATATGCTTAAAATATCATATTCATAATTCTCACAGCTGTTTTCTGCTTTTGCCAATGCTTTTCCACCATTGCAACAATTTTTAATATGATTTGATATTTCATCTGCAACAAAATAAAAAAATTTTTTAAATATCCAATTTTACTTGCTTTCAAGATTTGAAATCAAATAACAAAAAATAATTAATTTATAACAAAAACTAACAAAAAAAAAGTTTCACAATATACTAAATTCGGCAAATGCTAAAAACCATAGAATACAAATTATGTATTTCAAACGTGTTTTAGTTAGAAATCGCTACAAAAAACGCCGCTTAAAGGCTAAATAAAAGGAGCCAAGGATAAGACTGCTGCCGAAGATGTTAAAAAAATAATTGGTCGTATTATAAGGGTCGACTCGTATTAAGGTAGGATTGTACTGTCGAGGCAAATAATACAATATGTAGCGATTTTCATCGTTCTAAAATAGCGTAGATTCCAAAAAATTTTTAGCTACTTTTTGGGTATGCTATCTTATAATACGTGTATTGTGCTCCCTAATCTCTACAACTTGGTCACACTATCGTAATAGGTGCATTTAAAATTAATGGTCCTATTACAGTTTCCAACTCAACTAGTGTTTGTATTACAACTAATTTCAGTTGTAATTGCGCTGATGTTGCCAACATAAAAAAATGATGATTTGAGAGATGATAAACGTTTATTGTGGTGAAGAGTTAGAAAAATAAAATTTTGTTTTTTGTTACGGTGTGGTTTTTATTTAATACAATTATATTTTGAAATAAAATGGATATCAGTTTTAGGGGGAACCATAAAAATAATGCACAAAATAAAATCGTCATAGATTTTATGGAAAACCAGCCTGATTTGGCGAAGGGTTTTACAAAACACGATGGCTCAACAGTGGATGCTCTTTGGCAGGAACTAGCCCGGTCACTGAATAGTGCGAGCCCACCATAATAAGGCGATGTCTCCGGTATTTCAAATGGGTTGCTGCAATCAATAAGAATTTTCCTTTTCATTTTTTCTGATGGTTCTTCTTTCATTAGCAAAAAAACTTCAATGCCTGTTCCCATTTTATTTATTATCAGCTTTTTCAATTTATAAAATAAACCTCAATCACTTTCTAATGTATCACTATACAATCGAAGTGCCGAAATATTGTAGAATGAAAAATTGGGGTACTAAAAAGTAGATTCGATTCGCTTGTCTGATGTTCTTTAAGCAATATTTGCCAACACTCTCACCTGGAACTCCCTGATGAAATATTAACCGATTCAAGAACGGAAGTCGGTAATCATAAGGATAATCTATTATACATTGCGTTTAAACACATTTAATTCAAACTTTTCGTTGTACTATATCTGTTAAAAATTAATACAAAAATAAAATATTACATTACGAATTAATATTAAGACTATAAATAATATAATCTATAGAGGCACGCTTAGCGTAAAAAATTAACTTCTCTTAAGATTTTTTTGAACTTATAGCTTGTGCATCTCATGCACAGTTCCTTGCATAGTTCCATTTGCTTACTTCTTTCATATTTCCATTTTCTTCTCTTATTCACAACCTTTTTTTATTCATTTCATAATGATGTTTTATATGATGTTTTTTCCAAGTTTTAATTTGTTTTTAAATAAGTCGTTTGCATTTACACTTGTATTATAAATCATAAGCCATAGTCCAGCAGGGGCAAATGGTTCTCTTACTTAAATTAGCTGCAGTGAAGCTTTCTCCAGAGGATTCACAGAAATTTCCTGCGATAGGTTACAACCTGTTGCAAATAATTCTTTCTCTTGTTCGCAAACTTTTTTTTTAAATTTGCTTTCTAATGTACCCAAACCTTCAGAGTCCGTTAATAAAATTATCATTATGTTTTTATATTTATTGTATTTTTAAAATATTATATTTTTAGTTGGCTGTTCTGCAATGTGGACGTAAACTAAAATTTTTTCGAAAATTCTACAATCTTCTCCATTAGCGCAATAAGTTTTTCAATTTGTGGTTTACTTGTAACCCTATTTTTTCTATAAATAAATTTCAAATTAGTAAAACATAAAGTGATTAATGTATTTAAAAAACATTACTTACACGTTCTCCATTTTCTTTAAAAACGGATTTGTAGAATAACTACCAGTTAGGAGTTGTAATTTTTTGGCATTATAGTTAACCACGTTAATACAACCTTATAATCGGTAATAAAACAGAAAAGTTGTAAAACGCTGCAATTTCTTAATTAACATCAGATAATAAAAAAATTATTATTAAATAAATTACCGATTTGCGCATAAATTCCTTTTGTTTACATATTTGTTGTTATTCAAAAAGAACATTTTTTTGTCCATTTTTTTTTTGCGTCCATTATCAAGTGAAAAATATAGAAAAATTTCTGGCCAAGTTTTTTATATTTTCTCGTTTTCTTCTTTACATCTTAGTATGCAGTTTTAAATTCCATTTGCCCATTTCCGTTTGCAACATTATAGCGTATGTCCAGAGCAATTTTCCAAAATATGTCGCCATGCTTGCTCCCGTTTTTACATATTGGGCAAATGTATTGCAAGAGACAGTTTGGGCAAAGCTGATTCTCCTTGCTCGTCAAGCGAACATTACATTTACTAACTACATTTTATGCAACAATCAAATTATAATTATAATTTTAAAATTAATTAAAATTTACTTATAATTAAAATTTGAGAGGAAATATAATCACAATATTGGTACGAGTTGCCGAAGGAGTCAAGATTTTATGAAATCGAACCATTTGTATACAAAGTATACCAATGGTGCATTGTGGGGCCGTTGTAGTTTTTTTTTTTGCAACCACGTAAAATTTCCGACACAAAAATGTTTGTACTAGAATAAAATACACAGACAAGCTCATAATTTATGAGAATACTCATTAACCTTGCCATTGAAACTGACCAAATTTACCGAAATTATTGATATTCAAACCATTTAACATTACTATATTCACAGATGAATATAGAAATAAAATATGTTGAGTGTGGTTTTTTTTCTTCTGACGCTGAAGAGGAGTGCATTGATGCAAAGTTTAATGCTATGGGAATCGACCATTTTTTGTCAAAACTGTGAACTCAGCTTAACTCAATATTATTATAACATTATATTTAGATTAATATTATTTTTATTTCTGAGTAGCATCATGAGAAACTAGAGGCCAGCACGCTGATACTAATTGAATTTTAGTTTCAAAGGTTAATCAGATAAAACGGTGTCACTTACCGTACAGGGTGCTAAGCGATCGATTTATTGAAAATTAACCCCTGATTATGTATGACAGCTATAATAAAACTAGTTGTAATTTTGCTGAGTAGTTTTCAGTTCAGTATTATGATTTACAACTAAACAAAACAATTACTAGTTAGTTTTCAGTTGTGTTACAAAATTTTTGGCTATTATGGATTACAACCAATGTAATTACTGGTTGTGAGAACTGAAAAATTCTTACAACTGATCATTTGCAGTTGTCTTGTGGTTGTCTTGCCGCTGAATATACATCGAAATGGAAAAAAAATTGTAAGTCTAATATTTATGAAATATGGACAAAAATTAATACATAAACGATATCTGCCTTCAGCAAAAAAACGCAATGCGTAGCATTGTTTTAATATAGGAGCAATCACATTGCCTCGAATAGTTGGTCGCATACTTTTTTTTATTTCATTTAACAAATAGCAAAATGCATTTTTATTCAGGCGAAAATAGCTAATGAATCTGAATAATTAAGTTCATTTTTTTGTAATAAATGTTCTATTATGTTTAAAAAACATTTCCTACTTTGAGTCTGGTAGATCTAAAGGATATGAGGAATCGCGCAAGCGTGCAACATTAATGCTATCTTCTTCCTCATCTCCATCATTATAAAATAGATCCACATTTATATCCAGTTTATATTATACTTATGTACACATTATTTATTTTTATTTATATTTTTTAATCGCCAAGTCCTTCCTGAAACGGCAATGACTGACAAATGGGCTGGCAAATTTCCATTTAGTAAAGGAAAGCAACGAGTTAAATATAACGAGTATGTTGAAGACTATACTAGTTTTGATTATAAAACATAATAGCAAAATGAAGTTTAGTTGTGTTGTCTTGAAGTAGACTAGACTAAACATGTTGTCAATGCATAATCACGGGGTTAATATGACGAACTTGTTTACCCATACAATTTAACATTTAACATGACTTTTTATTGAGATACGCTGAGTTATGCGCTTCTGCCAAAAAACCAGCTCTCGAAGCATTAGCAGCTAATACGGTTATTAAAATATAAGGTCCTCGTTTCACTCTCCTATAAAGTCGAACGATTCATTCAAACGAAAGGGTGATACCTTCATATTTTGAGAAATAAAATCAAAATGGCGTTGCTGATGCCAAACTAAATTTAAATGTCATACAAAAACATATTTTCTCTGGCTGTAAAATATAAACAAATATAATTCATTAAATTTAGAGCTACAGAAAAGGGTTGATTGCCATTTTTAAAAATATTAAAAAAACATTAGAAAATGCATGTATGTATGAAAAATACATGGAATATTTTTCCATTTTTGCGTCAATATTATCCAAAATTCTTCACAAATATTTATTCATTGTTTTGTTATTTATTCATAGTGGCGTGCGATGAGAATAACATGAAGGTTTTTATTAGTTTATTAATTTATGTATATGTAAAGAAAAGTGAAACACAAATGTACCTGTATCATCACTTGTGCCACCATTTTCTTTAATGTAATTGTATCATCACTATATTCTGTCAAATATGTGTTGTCAAAAAGGGACACGGAGTCGAACACAGTTATACGGAGTCGAACACAGTTATACGGAGTGAATTAAAGTAGAGCAATAGAAGCGGAATAGAAGCATTAAATGATGTTTAATATATATAATATATTTTTAGAAACGCAATTCTGCTTTTATTTTGAAAGATTATTTATTTATTTATTTACAAAATATTACAATTATATGAATATAATTGCAATATCTATAGAAGCACTGGCTACTGAGGCCTTTGGCTTCTGGCTCCCTGGGGAATTCAACACCTGACACCTGCGTTACAGGCGGGTATACTAACCATTATACCATCGAGGGGCTTGTATTTTCAAAGATACCGTAATTCTTTACTACAAAACAACATTTCTGCAGACATTTCGTTAAAATGGAAAAACTGAGGTTTGAGTTTGTTGTAAAAGCATTAGCAGGTGAATGTAATTACCATAACCTCTATAGGAACTGATAAAAATGAGATTTTTGTCATACCAAATGAATTTCAAAACATTTCACTGCATGAAAACGTAAAAAACTTGCCTACTTTCCAAAAGGTAAAGCCAACCAGAAAAGGAAATTTAAAAAAGTATGGTTTACTTTGGATGATGAAGCGCTGAAAATGTACAAAGATGCTGATGGAAATATGCATTTTAATAATTATTTATTAGAACAGGTAGATGATACTAAAGTAAAAAAGAACGAAACTCCAGAAACCAGAATTCCAACAGAAACTTTACAACAAATTTTTGGAGAAATTAAGTACAACAACAAGTGAACAGAAATCTGATAAGCAAAATAAAAAATATTTCAGATAAGATGGTTATTGCAATGTTTACAGGAAAAAATGCAAATGTTTTACAATGGATGGAAGTATTTGAAAGCGAATGCTTACGGTTGAAAATAGACCAAGATATAGATAAAATTGAAATACTAAGATTATTTCTGGAAGGGTCTTGTATTGACTGGTACAGTTCAATGCTTATCAAATATACAATAAATTCTGATTGGGAACAGTGGAAAAAGATTTTCTGTGAGACATATGCAGACAAAGGTACAAAGGACATATGTAAGATATGCTATATTCCTTTACAAAAGGAAAGGATGTTACTGGAGGTAAACAAATCGCTTGATAAGAAAATTTTAATAGATTTGATTGCAATTGGGCTACCAAATTTTATATGCGATAGAATAGACCGGAATAATTTAACGGGAACTAATGATCTTTTTAATGAGCTTACAGGTTTAGAGCATCTGGTGCGAAGGACAGCTGAAAAAAAAAGAAAAAGGATATTCTGAAAAGAAAACGAAATATGCTGAAATTAGAAAACCATGCAAAATATGTAGAGAACAGAAAAGGGGTGAACGTTACCATCCAGAATCAAACTGCTGGTTTAGGGAAAAAAATGAAGTCAAAACTGTTAAAAATTCAGAGCTGGAATTAGAACTAAATGAAAATATCCAAAAAAACTAATTGTGCCACCATTAATACAAATCAAAATACTTTTAAATGACACTTTGGAAGTACCTTATATTTATAATTCAGGATCTAATGTGTCTCTGATCAACGCAAAACTTTTGAAAATAAAATAAATTATAAACAAACGCAGAATTTGAGGACTATTAATGATGTGGGAAAAACTAATGGCATGGTTGCATTAAAAATAAAAATATATAATATAGAAGAAGAAACAGATGTCTTTGTTATGGCTAACGTCAATTTTAAGTACGACTTTTTAATAGGGCTGGATTGCATAAAAATACAAATAGTACAGTAATTGAAGATACTGAAAAATATATACAAAATGAGAATAAACCACATGAAGTGAATTTCAACCGGCATATAATAACGGATAATTTTGAAATAAAAACAAAACTTTTAGAAGTGGATCAGCGTTCCGAAATAGAAAAACTAATAAAAAAATATAAAGCTGTGTTTGCCAAGGATAATTATGATATCGGCACTGTGCGAGAGTACGAATCTCACATTGATTTAACAGTAGATAAATATTGTTGCAAACGGCCGTACAGATGCACGATTGAGGACAGAAAAGAAATAAAAAAACCAATTGGAAAAATTACTAACCAAAAGTCTAATTGAACAGCCACACAGTATAAAACACCCTCGCATATAAAAAAGAAGAGAATAAAAGATCAAGGTTATGCATTGATTTTAGAGATTTAAACAAAATTGTTATTCCTCAATCGCAGCCTTTTCCACTAATTGAAGATTTAATGGTAAACACAAGAAATTGCAAATTATTTTCAACTCTCGACATTAATTCAGCATTCTGGTCAATTCCTTGGAGAATACAAGACAGACCAAAAACGGCATTCGTAACTCAAGAATGCCATTTTCAATGGACCTGCCTGCCATTTGGTTTAAAAGCGGCGCCAGCAATTGTTCAAAGAATATTGAGCAACATCATAAGAAAACACAAACTTGCGGATTATGCAGTTAATTATATAGATGATATCCTTGTTTTTGCCAAGACTTTCAAGGACCACATTCTACATTTATCAACATTGTTGGAGGCTGTTTTAGACTTAAATTTAGAATTTTCCAGTACCGGAGACAAGGAAAATTGTTCGTCAATTCCTAGGAAAAATAAATTATTATATAAATTTGTTCCACAAATTATCATTATCCTGGACCCTTTGCATAACTTGCTGAGGAAAAATGAAAGGTTCATCTGGTCCGAAAAATGTCAGGAATCTTTCGATCAAATAAAAGCATTACTTTGTTCTGAACAAATTTTAAGAATTTACGCCCCAGATTTACCATTAAAAATATACACAGATGCCAGCATTAATGAAATAGGAGCTGTGCTAAAACAAGGGACGAAGATGAGAATTGCAAGCCAGTCGAATACTTTTCAAAGAAACTTAATGAATACCAAAAGAAAAAGAAAACAATACGTCTGGAATGTTTGGCTATAAAAGAAGCTGGCAGCATTGGCTTATGAGGAAAGAGTTTACTATTTACACGGATCACAAACCTTTAGAAAACATGAATATAAAGTCCAGACCAGATGAGGAACTGGGAGATTTGACTTATTACCTATCTCAATACAATTTTAAGGTTAAATATAATCCAAGAAAATCTAGTAAAGAAGCAGACTATTTGAGCAGAAATCCAGTTCTGGAATCATTTGAAAATACAGAAGAGGTTTTGAAGTTTGTGAATTTAATAAATCTACAGGACATAAAAAAGGATTAACGTACAAATATATATCTGCAGGATAAAAAAAAAATTGAAATTGAAAGACGATATATACTACAAAACTTTTAAAAGAAAAGATAAATTTCTTCTATCGGAAAACTTCTGCAGAACACTAATACATGATGTACACAATGCCTACCGCCATATAGGGACAACACAAATTTTTAAAAAAATTAATCCTTTTTATACAACAAAAAATTTAATTTCTAACATCAAAAATATTTGTGATAAATGTGAAATCTGCATAAGAAATAAATCAAGAAAGAAGTCGATGTATGGCTTGATGTTACACATGGGACCACCGACACGTCCTTTCGAAATTGTATCCATAGATACTATTGGAGGTTTTGGAGGATCCCGCTCCATAAAGAAATATTTACACCTACTTGTTGATCATTTCAGACGATTTCATAACACTGGTAAAGAATGTATCTCAAGACTATAAAATAAACACAATGCTCACAGAACAATACCCTGGACTAAATTCAGAAGAATTTAAACAATTTCTGAAAGCAAAAAGCATACATTTGATATTTACTGCAGTTAATGCCCCATTTTCAAATGGCTTAAATGAAAGATTAAACCAGACACTGGTTAATAAAATAAGATGCACGCTAAATGAAAATAAAAAGAAGGTAGCATGGACAAATATTGCAAAGAGGTGTGTAGAGAAGTATAACGAACCGGAACATACAGTCACAGGATTTGCTCCAAAATACCTACTGGAAGGAGAAAACATAAATATTTTACCTCACGAATTAAATCCACAAATCATGGATGAAGACTTAGAACGAGATAGAAAATTGGCTCTAGAAAACACGAAAACTTCCCACAAAAATAATAAACTACGATTTCATCTACATAGAACGGAAGTCAAATTAAACAAGGGAGATTTAGCTTACGTGGAAAATGGAAATCGCATGAACAGGAAAAATCTGGACGAAATACGAATTGGACCATATGAAATATTATAAAAAATTTCCAATTAAATATATGAGGTTAACACCGGTCATAAAAAACCACAATCAAATTTTTTTCGGAGTTTGAACTCTAAAACAAAGTCTTTATTTTTATTCATTTAAAGGTGGTGCACCACCTTTTAAGAAAATAGAAAATATTATATATATTATAAATATATATTTATCTCTTATAAAAATATTTCTATATATGTATATAACAATTACGCGTATGTTCGCATTCGATAGACGCAAAAACTACTGGACCGATTTTGATCAATTTTATATGCATGCTTTATGGGGCGTGAGGAGTGTTTTCTGTGTAGTTTGAAGTTCGTCCGACAGATAGCGTAATATTTTTTTTTTGTGTTTTGCCCTATAGAGATTAGCGCAATAACCCTATGCTCTGCTTCGCTAAATGCGTTGCGTTCTTAATCGGTGTGTAGCGGCTTTAATTAGTAATGTATGATTATAAAAACTTACATTTTTACATTTTAAAATACATAAGATATGAAAAAAACATAAACTGTGTGTGTTTGAAAATTTGAGGCCAAAAACGCTGACCGGGGCCAGTTAGTAACATATAGAAAAATATTCAGTTTCCAAAAGAACTTTGATCGTGGTAGAATTCAATCTTCCATGAACAATGTAAATAGAAAATAAATTATTAGCTAATGAAGAAGAATCTTATGGATCTCGTTTGATTGCAAGCCCACACTTACTTTCTCCGATGTATTTTCAGCATAGATTTTTGAAACTGTTCATTTCCACTTTACGTATACTCATATTTTTCCGTTTTAAATAATTTTTTATTAATTTAACAATTCAATTTGGATTTATTAACCTCTTAGCTTATTCATATTTTTGTCTATTAATGTTTGCTTATATTACCTAAAAGTTATGTATGTACATGTGTATATTCTTTTGCTCTAGAGGTTTGCTATCTCTATTGACCGTATATCATGGAATAATTTAACTCCGGTGATTCCCCTAGATTAATGCGCGCTTATGTATGTATGTAGTACGTACTTACTCGTATAGTACTTTACTTCTTTATTCTTCAAGAGTAATACTTTGAGATGTATACTTTTTAATTCGAAGTTTTTTGGAACTAAGAAAAAAACAAGTTCTAATTTTCTATTATTTTTTGTTCTTTCTTTATTGAAATCAATCTTCTAACTCCGTCCTTTATCTGCTTAAATCAACCTTTGGGCAAAATAAGTTTCAATATAAATCAAATGAAATTCAAGGAATTGGGAAATTGCCAATTTACAGTTTTAATATTTCTGCAATAAATTATAATTCAAAAAAGTATCTAAATGGGTGCATGATTATCTGTAATTAAATAAATTCATTATAATCATTGTAAGAAGTATAATCAGGTTGTTAAAAATATCTTATTTGTTATTAAGGGCATCACTATAAAAATATATGTACATATGTCTCCTATTTATGAGTGTCATTAAATTGTATTCCGAAAGTATTGGGAAAGGGTAGACCAGAGATAAAAGCTTAAGCTTCCAAAAATAAAAAATCAGTTACTTTTTATTTACTACTTTACGAAGAAAGGACGCACATAGTAAAAAGTAAAATTTTAAAAACATATTAATTAAATAAAATCGTGAATTTATATTGTATTATATACATATATAATTAAAAAAAAAAAATTATTTATTCTTAAACTTTACGCAAACTGCATGCAAGACAACTGCACGCAAAATACTGGAAGGGGCAACATGTATGCAATGGATTGCCGTATGATGGATTATGGCATTTACATACAAATAGTTTCGTTTTAAATTTTAGCCAGAAATAATAACTACAGGGCCCACTTCAAATACTATTTAAGTTTTAGGTGTACGACTTGTTGAAAAAATGAATTGCATCATAAAAAAGGGCACCTCTTTTTAATCCTAATTGCAATAATACTCCTACAAGTTCAGTTCGTTTCACATTAACTAGGCTACATTATGCTCAAGATCTTTCCTCAAGGTACCGTAGAAGGGTATATGATCAAGTATAAAACGTTGGCATTTATTTGTAAACGCATCAAGCACCATTTTGTTGTTTGAATATGTAAAATTTTCAAAGATTGACAGATTTCTATTAAACAATTATAGTTTCTATTGACATCATTTATCATATTTATAATGCACTGTTTATATTGTCATTTCGATTTGCATTTGGTTTAAAAATAAAG
The DNA here is from genome assembly GCA_963402855.1 of Ormia ochracea. NCBI lineage: Eukaryota > Metazoa > Arthropoda > Insecta > Diptera > Tachinidae > Ormia > Ormia ochracea. Next base: position 4,729,460 of record OY727110.1, on the reverse strand, counting down.
CGTTAATTTTTTTAATTTCATTTTAATTATAAAATTATGTATTTAGAAAAAAATGTAAAAATATGTTTGTATGTATGTATGCACATATGTATGGATGTATTAAAATAATTGCACACAGTACTGTCTCCTCGGGTTTAATTTGTGCTATTGGTAAACAAACTGAAAAAACCGACTTGTAAAAATAACTAAGGGCTGAGCTTGGAATAAAACTAGATACATATGTATACTGTGTGCATGTGTGTATGAACTACAAACTTTCAAGAGTTTTGAAATGCCAAATGAATGCACTTCAGATAACCTCCGTTAACAGTCTTGTTGGCATAGCTGTGGTAAGAACGGCCCCGTGAAAAAAACAGAAGGAGGTTATATATACGCATGCATGCGTAGATGCATAAATACAAATTTAGATCCATACATACATATGTAACTTCATGTAAACAAACATGCATACACACTAACTATTTGTTTATTTATACATATTTATACATATGTATATGTATAAAGAGAATACGCTCGGAAAGTAACAAATAAGTATGTATATACAATATGCGTGCACATAGCAGTCAATATACTGTTAGAGGTGGTCCATAATGTATTTGTGACTTACCGGTCGTTGTAATAGGATTAAAC